>JALIZH010006820.1:0-26924 GCA_030522465.1 Rhipicephalus appendiculatus
CGCAACGTCCAATGCGGAGAACAAGGGGAGAGGGCGAGTGGAGGGGGTTAGGGCAAGGTCGGGGGAGGCTGGCACTTGCGGTGTTTGACGATGAAGTCGATAGAAACACGCCCTCCACATCTAGTCGAAGACGCCATCAACGCTCGCTGCGAACGATGTCTGTGTACACGTTCCGAAGGGGGAGGAGTTGGGTGAAGACAGTTTTGGATGTTGTCGCAAGTCATAAGCTCCGCGGACCGGAGCGAGAAAAGTAAAGAAGAAACAAGTTCGGCGCTTCAGCGCAGGGGAACGGTCTTGTCGCAAAGTGCGCCTGTCCCCGTTGTGGAATACAATTTGTACCGCCGCGGCACTGGACTCTACCATTCCGGTGGTCATTAGTTCATTTCGAGATAAGCGTGTCGTGGACTTAGTCACACGACGCTATGCTGTCGGGCCTTCGTATGCGAGCGCAGTTGCCCGGGAACGAAGTTTCTAACGGACGTGTACTCACGTTGACGCATGCGCGTCAATCAATCTTCCAGTGCGACGGCTGCATCTATCTGACGGGCCGGTGTGTGCGAGAATGCCCGATTGATTGTCTCGAAAGAGAAACGATTGGATGCTTTTGTTTCTTTTATTTCTGGTTTCATCGATAAGTGATTCTATAATTGCCAAGCGTATGCTGGCAACTATAAATTGATCGTCACGTATGCGTCACCTGCTTCATCCTGGAAGCAAGAAATGCGGGTGAAATATACGTACTATCTACTACGGAGGTATCTTAACACCGTCGTCTGTAATAAATGCGGCGACGCTGGTACAAGTAGTGTTGCAAACTGGCCACGTTAGTAAAACTCCGTAAATAACAGCGCGGCACCTTCACCACGAGCATTTATTCACCTTTGGGCCACCCGTTTCAAGAAATGTATATTATACTTATGAGACAATACATGCTCGTGGTGTATCCTATATAGTTACTCGCCCTATCAACTTGCTAGGTGACTGTCGCAGATTAGCACTTCGAATATTAAATAGTTATCCGAGATGGCACCAACCGAATGTTCATGTAGGGCGCGCTTATGGAGGCACTTTCAGACAGCCTCGGCTGCATGTATAAGCTCTTCTCGAGAAGGCACGCTGTGAACAGCGATGGAAACGGGGACGTCAGGCAAACGGAGTCCTCGCGATGTATAGATATTTTTAGCACGCAGAAAAACGAATCGCGAGGATCAGAACAGCATTTAATGGACAATCGCGAACGACAAGGTAAACTTTTGCATTGCCGACAATGGTGTACCACCCGTAGAAACGCTTTCTAAATGCCCTATTTTTTTCGAGAAAAGTCAACTAAATGCAACGTCTGGTGAGGAGCAAAATAGTCGAGAGCAGGAAAGTGCCCTTCCGGTCAGAAGAACTTGCAAGTGTCGAGACCGGCGGCAAAGGGCGACAACTGTAGAAGACGGCACCCGGCTATCACCACGGAAGGTATGCAGGACGACTGGGTTTAGAGGACAATATGATAATGTACACAAGCAATGCAACACTGGAAGATGCGTCCCATGTTGGTCCTAGTGTAGGTTTGTGTAGTAGACACTGTATAAGCCATGACGCAATCAACGTCACTCAAAGTGTAGGTGTAGTATCGGCTCAATGGAAGGGCAAAAGTTGGCAGTATGTTACACTCTTTTCACCACTTGAAGCCGAACGACAGCTGCACAGTTGGTAATGCATTAAGTTGTACGATTGCGGACAAGACTCGTGAAACTCTCTGCCCCTAATGTGGTGCTGCAATGCCTCTGGGAGATCGGTCACCCTTTGACCAAGCGACGATCTCACATGACCACGTCTTTATGGGACGTCCTGTCGCGAAGTAGTGATGACGTCACAGTTCACAAATGACGTCATCCGTGAAAATGCAAATGGAGCGGCGTGGTCACGAGACTTTTGGGTACCGCTCATGTGACGCCGAAGACGGTCACTTTTACGTCCGATAAGGACATACGAGGCTTTCGCCTAATAATGTCCTGGTGTGAGTACTGTGTAGTCGCGTGCCTGGCAACGTTAGTTTAGGTTTGTTTCAGTATAAGTACGTTGTGTAGTTTAAGCAGTATATGTAGGTCCTATGCGTAGCTTCAGCGCGGCCAATGCTTGGCCAACGCAACTAACAAGTTCTCCTCAATTGAACTTGGTTCTTCTGCGACTAGGTACAGCGTGTTGAGGCTGCGATTCCGTCTTTTCTGTTTATGTCATCTTGGAATAAATGCATAGGGGCACATGAAGTGCCTCCAGGGAGCATATATATATGGTCAAACGAAACAGCTGTTGCTGAAACAGTCGCACTTCGTTACTATAGGTATTGGCTAATAATGATCCATATTTTCACAGCCTGTATACGTAACGACTTCAATTACTTGCTGTTATTATCGAACTTTCGTTTTCGGCGTTACATATCAAAATTTCCGAAGCGGGATGAGTGACGTAAATGTATTTTGGCTAATATGTGTGTTTGTTCTCAAATGTACATGTCTTACTGCTCAAGTTATAACCGCCAACTCACGAGAAAGAGCAACAAAATTTTGAAACTCCCAAAACACGTAATAACGCAATAATGAACAGTGCAATATACTATGCCGCATTGTAAAACAGATATGCTGACGCGCCGGCTGTTGTACTGCGCCTGGTGTTTCCATTTGAACAGAGGTGTTAAACGCACTTTCTTAAATGCACATACGTCGAGATCACAAACTGATCTGTATGTAAAAATAGATATATGTCAGTATATTTGTTATTACTTGCGTTTAGGTTGAGTACACAGAATATTAAAATATCTGTGTCTTCGTTGGTATTACATTTGTCTCATCCCCATCCATTTCCGCCCTGTTTAATTTAAACTTTATATTCTGTTCATACAGTACAGCTGCCTGTGAAGCTGTAACCGTTAGATATCGGAAAAGTGGGTGTCAATCAAGTTCTACGCTTACGAGACGTGTCAAATTGGCTGTTCGTCTGAACGAAGAATATAGATGGCTGCCTTCAAGATACTGTGTGATCGACAAAACTGTCGACAGGTTTCGTTGTGTAAACCACTCCTGGACAAAAGTGGAAGCGAGCCAGATTTCTGTCATCCAACGTCATATTAATTGACAAGGTTGATACGCTTAGCGAATTCTTGCAAAAAAAAAAAAGAAAAAAAAAGGAAGTTTACAATGGTTTTCCCGGCTTTTAACACTTAGTGGCGATTCTTGCAGTGCAGGCCCTACTAGCCGCATCATGTTATGATCTTAAATGATCGAGTTAAGTCATTGCGGTGAGAGCTGTTCGTGCGAAAACACATGCAGTTTCACTGGACGTGTTCTATTACTAAGCAATTCTAGTCGCGTGCAGTAACAAACCCGGATAGCCTACGGAAATTTGCTGGTCTTCAGCTAGGGATTCACAAGCGTTTGTTTTGACCTGGAAGTCAGTATGCGATAACTTCGTGAACACCTTTCACCGTGGCGCTAGCGGTACCAACACAACGCCGCCTTCGGTATATTCCTGATGGTGAAATGTCGCTCAGATATTTATGTGTATTGCATGGCTTCCGTAAATATATTGTCTTTATACGTGTTGGCATACACAAAAGCTGGGTGATGTGGTCTTGGTAATGACTCCACCGATTCGGCTTCAGGCATTTCAGTTAGTTAGCCAGCTATGTAGTTCGTAAGCTTGTAATTTACTTAAATGCATCTCTAGCGCACTATCCAGCCAAGCGGACCCCGTTCTGTGACTTTCATTGATCCGGTAGCTACTTACTTTGCCGCGGGGCAAGTTAGTTAGTTAACCCCATACCTAGTTAGTCTGTCATTGAGTTAGTTACATTCACTAAACTCAAACAGCCGAACGAACACCCTTCTGCAACCTTTGTTTGTCATGTACCTCATTATTTCTGTAACTGGCCAATTAATTCTTGATGCTCTATGTATTTGTTTTCTTGTTTATTTAGTTGTTTCGACTATACAGCCAGCTCAACCTACTTTCTGTAATTTTCGTTAGTAGTTAAGCTGGCTAGCTCATTAGCCTGTTAGAGGGTGACTATTTAGTCAATCGGTGCGTTTACTTAACTGCTTATAATTACCAGAATTCCTCAGTTTCGCTAAGTTAGGTATACCGTAGTTTCCTTAACTCGCAAGTTAGTTGGTTAGGCACTTATGTGCATGTAAATATATAGCCAAGTGGACCGACTTCTGTTACTTTTTTTTGAAGCTGGCTGCTTTTCTAGTTTCATCAATTTAGTCGAGATGATGACAACTCAGCTGAATGCAGCGAGTTCGCCTGCCATTTGTAGTACAAAAATTATTTACCATCCACACTCTAGAGCGGCAGATGCCGCTAAGTGCAACAATGCCCGTATTATATGGGTAATAATTTTCGCTTAAGCAATTTTTTTTCCTGCACGGCCGCAGCTGCTGATGATAGAAAAAGAAGTGCGCATTCGAAGGCTTGACGGCATGACGCTGCAAATGACATTAAGGCTTAATACCATTAAGTAATGTTGGTGGAGGGGGGGGGGGGGGGCATAGATGGTAAGGATTCACAGAAATTGTCTGTTAGTTCTCACTAACAACAACAAGGACCTAACAAAAATTGTCTGTTAGTTCTTATTAATGTTAGTTCGTTTGCTAGTTAGTCACTTCAAGAGTAAGTTGGATGCTTGGCTATGTAGTCGATTAGTTGGTTGGTCAGTTAGTCGATCAGGTAACTGTTGAGTGAGCTGGGTGGTTAGTTATCGAATTACGTAGTTAGTTATGTTTCATACAGTCACTTTGTCAATGAGACAACAAAGTCGTTATTAATTAGTGTGTTGGTTGGTCAATTTCGATTTCGTGACCTAGATGGTCGATTGGTTAGTTGGTTTGATAAGTGTGTTGCCTTGTAAGAAAGTTTTGTGTTATTTTGGGAATGAACGAGCTGGTTGAATAGCTAATATAATTAGAGTTATTTAGGCACATAGTTTGCTAACTAGTTACAAAGCGAATCCGTGAATTGGTTGGTCTGAAAATTGGGTAATTACCTGGTCAGCTGGTTAGTTCGACAGCTAGTTATCTAGTTACTGACTTGATGAGTGAGTGAGTTGGTTGGTTACTTCATAAGCTGGTTGAGTATTCAGTAAGTTGATCACTTAGTTTGTGAGTGAGTTGGCTAATTAATTAGTTAGGTCATTGGACAATTAATTAGTTATCGAATCATTGTTTATTTCGTAAATGAATGAGTGAACTAGTTGGTTATTCAGTTAGCTATTCAGGTAATTCCCAGGTGCAGGGTATAATACCTCAGGCTTTCTCTGGTTAACCTCGAGGTCTTTCCGCTATCTTTCTCTCTCTCACTATTCAGCTAATTGGTTAGTTGGTCAGTTAGCAAGCTCATCAGTTTGTTAATTAATTAGTGAACTAGTTAGTTAGTTGGTTAGTTAGTTATTTAGTTAGTCAGTTACTTACGTGGTTAGTCATTCATTTATCAATTTAGTTAGTTAGTGTAGTTAGTTAGTTAAAGTGGGCCTGACTGAGTTCGTTGGATGTTCAGTTAGCTGATGAACTATTTCGTGACGACTTGGTTGGTTAGTGCGTTATTTCGTTAGTTTATTAGTTAATGGTTAATGAGAAAGTCCGTTATTCTGTCAGCGAGTGAGTTGGTTGCGTTCTAAGATAGTTGGTCTGTTGCTTATTTAGTTAAATGAGGAGCGGCATGGAGTGAGTAGGTTGGTTACTTATTTTGTGAGAGTGCATTAGTCACTAGGTTGGCTAGTCGGTTAGTTGGCTAGATAGTTGTTCAGTAGTCGGCCGGTTAGATAGTTGACAGTAGTCGGCCGGTTAGTTATCCTGTGAGTGTGGGAGTGAGTTGGTTGGTCTTTAGTTGGGGATAAGTCCATTGTGTGAGTTAGTTGGCTGTTCGGTTAACATTGAGTTATTTCGTGAGTGAATGAATCAGTGAGTTGGTTGGTTAGTCAGTTTGTTAACTGACTGGTTCGTTATTTCGTTAGTGATTTGGTACGTCATCAGATAAGTTAGTTAATTAGCTGGTTAGTTAGTTAGTTAGATAATTAGTTAGCTGGTTAGTTAGTTTGTTTGTTTGTTAGTTAGTTAGTTAGTTAGTTAGTTAGTTAGTTAGTTAGTTAGTTAGTTAGTTAGTTAGTTAGTTAGTCGGTCAATCAGTCAGTCAGTCAATCGGTTGATGGGTCAGTTGCTTCTTGAGTCAGTGAGTATATATTTTCGGTGGTTGATCAGTTACGCGGTCGGTGAATCAATGGTTATTTAGATAGCTAACAGTTATTTCCTGATTGAATCCATTTGAGAACGGTTTGCGAAACAGTTCCATTTCTTAGATGGTTAGTTAGGCAGTCAGTTAGTTAGTCGGTTAGGTAGTTAGTTGGTTAGTTTGTTAGTCGGTTGGTTAGCTAGTTAGTAGGTTAGTTGGTTGGTTAGTTAGTTATTTTGTGATTTAGTTAGTCACTTAGTTATTTAGTTAGTTAGTAAGTTAGTTAGTTAGTTAGTTAGTAAGTTAGTTAGTTAGTCAGTTAGTTAGTTAGTCAGTTAGTTAGATAGTTAGTAAGTTAGTTAGTTGGTTAGTTATTCAGTTAGTTAGTTAGTTAGTTAGTCAGTTAGATAGTTAGTAAGTTAGTAAGTTAGTTAGTTAGTTAGTTAGTTAGTTAGTTAGTTAGTTAGTTGGTTAGTTAGTTAGTCGTTTAGTGGGCAGTGAGTTGGTTGGTTAGTTGATCAGTGATGTCGTGGCTGAATCGCTGGTTATCTAGATAGCTAATAGTTAATTCCTGTTTGAATCAACTAGTGAATGGCTGGTTAATCAGTCCATATCCTAGATTATTAGTTATTTAGTTGGTCAGCAAGACCATCAGTCGGTCGGTTGGTAGGCCAGTTGCTTCTTGAGCCGGTGAGTCAATTGGTTGGTTTGTGAACAGTTACGTTATGGGTGAATCGCTGGTTATTTTGATAGCTGATAGTTATTTCCTTATTCAATTGATTAGTGAGTGGTTCGTTCACCAGTCCATTTGTTAGATGGTTAGTTAGGCAGCCAGTTAGTTGGTTAGGTAATTAGTTAGTTATTTGTTAGTCGGTTGGTTAGTTATTTTGTGATTTAGTTAGTTAGTAAGTAAGTAAGTAAGTTAGTTAGTTAGTTGGTTAGTTAGTTAGTCGGGTTATTTAGTTGGTCAGCAAGACGGTCAGTCGGTAGATTGGTGGGCCAGTTGCTTCTTGAGTCGGTGAGTCAATTGGTTGGTTTGTGAACAGGTTGCGTTATGGGTGAATCGCTGGTTATTTAGATAGCTGATAGTTATTTCCTTATTCAATCAATTAGTTAGTGGTTGGTTCATCGGTCCATTTGTTATATTATTAGTTAGTTCGCTTAGTTTAGTTAGTTGCGCGTGCAACACCATGCATAAACGATGGATGCTGCTTCACGTCCAACGTGCAACATTCCCGGAAAGAAGCAGCGTGATCCACAACCGCCACAATGCGGTGCATCAAAACCACGTACAGCGTCCAGTGCATGATCTGGCTTGAATTTGCAGGATGAGGGAAAGCTCGTAGATCCATGGAGCAGCGATATCTCTACTCCTGCTCGTTTGTCTTGAAAGATAGAGTGGGAGCAGAAAGGAAGTCCTAGCCTTTGAATCGTTCCTACTGTGCTGCTAGAAAATCTCTTCGAGGTAACGTTTGGAGAACTACAACACCCTTGTGCCTCGCGACCAAGTACCTCGTTCTCGTGTGGGTGTCAACATCTAGAAATGTTGCGTGATCTTCTGAAGCGCCCCGTGGAGCGAACAGTTTTGAGCATGAGCTCGAATAGAAAGTATTTGGAAAAGTGTTGCTGATTGTCTTGTCTGCGTTTACCGGGTTGTCATGCCTACTAGAGTATTACGTCCACCATCCCTACTTCCTGCGCAGGTGCGTGCACTTCCTGTAGCTGGAGATGGAGGTGCGTGCACTTCCTGTAGCTGCGTCCTGCCCGTTTCCCTTTCTCGTTTTTTGTTCTTTCTTGAGCTAATTAGATATTTCTCAAGTTAGTAATTCGTACCAACTATCTGAACTCTCATCTCGAATGCTGCTACTTTCCAGGCGTTCACTCCCCGTACTCGAAGGTGTTCGCTGCCCCGTATTCCGGAATCTCGAAGGACATATATTACGCGTTTTCTAGTTGCTTTTTATCTATCATAGCTGGCGCCACTTGACGTGGTGGCAGCTGTCGCACACGCTATCTGGTATTACGCTACGCCTTTACAATCGGAATACCGAACAGACTAAAAAACGGCCACTACTGCGTCCGGAGCATCACCCTCAGTAATGCGCGCTCGAAACTTGCTCTCGGAAAACACCAGGGGATTCAAAGGAAAAACAAGAAAGACGTCGTATGGACTGGTTTTTCGTTTCTTGGACGATGTCAATTGCGGAGAATAAACGTCCTTTGCAGGGTGATGCGTGTGGGGAGGGTGCATTGAGGTGCCGAAAGGATCCGAAGGGTTAAGTGGATATGGACAACACCAGTGCGACACCGACAGTGGACGGCGCACAATCGGCGGTAAAGAGATCTATGAAAAAGATACGAATAATAATATAAATGCCTTCTTAAGGAATGTTGCACTCGGTTTTTTATAGCACATAGGTCGACTAGCTATCACTCTGTGTAAGACACCTCCTCTCTCGTTGCCTAAGAGTGCGGCGCTCAGAAATGTATATTATATATGCGATATGAGTGTGTATAAATATGTGAAATGCAACTGAACGCCGCTTTGCGGCAGTCTGAAGTACCAGGATGAAACCGGGAGTAATCGATCCGTAGGACAGCCCGGCTATCTTAGTGAAGTTTCTTTCGAACTTCATTTCTTCCAAACTTCCGTGCTTCGAGCTAAGAAGTTATTAAAAAAAAACTGAATTCTGGAGTAAGTTACGCGAAGTGGAGCAGCCTCGCCACTAATTGGTCCAGCGTGTTCTGTAAGACATAATTCGTCAATTATGAATCCAGACCGAGACACTGCGACTTCGGCTGTCCAAGATCCACAAAGCACTCTCTTTAAGCTTGCCTCCGAGTCGTGCATCGCAACTGGAACAACACAATTGCTGCTGCAATAGGTCTTTCGTGTCGTTGTGTACGTTCTCGAGCAACATTCTCTAACACGCGGCGACACGAGAAAGTTGTGGAGCGAAAGGCGTGCTTTGTAGGCTGACGTCCATTAACGGCGTACAACTTGTAAGACGAACGACCGCGGCACTCAACAAGTTTCGACGAAGTTCCACCACATTCAACCGGCGGTTCCTGAACAGCTGGGAAACAGAACACTTTAGGCGCACCACGCATCGTGCTAGATAGATGTCACGTCTTACTGTATGCCTCCCCATTCAAGCAAATAGCCACGTGAAACGAAGGGGAGTGTTTTCAGTAACACTTATATTAAAACTATTTCGGAAGAGCAGGAGGAACTGGGATACGCGTAAATCCCAGCTGTCAGCCCTAAGCTTCACGCTATTTTCCTGTCATTTTCTTTTTTATCGTGTGAGAACACGCTTTTCCCGACTATGCGCACGTTAGATGGCGGCTGGCCGCGGGGTACAGTGGCCTCCGGAATTAAGTTTTAAACCTCCTCACGACGAAGACACGCAGCTGACAGATGCAAGAACGTCCACAACAACGTATAGAGCCGCGCACGGCCCCAACAGCACGAGTCTGCGCTTCTTCGTGGCACCAAGTGCACCACCAGGGTAACACCGGTGTCGCCCCGGGACCGCACCAGGGAGAGCGGCGCTGCATGTGTGCGACGCTGCTGCAGCACGCAGGAAAAATGGTCGCTCCCCATACTTGCGTTGGACGGTGACTGATGAAGTAGCGTGGCGAGGCACTGGAAGGGAAAAAAAGAAGGAAAGAGACGTTACAGAAGAGAAATTTTAATGAGGAAATCGTCAGATCGTGCGTGGGCATGATTTGAAATCACGGCATTTAAACAACAATATGACAACACTTTTATAGGCTTTAGCCATCGTTAGACAACACCTGACGACGACATTGGCCATTATTTATCTATATATTATAGGCGACAATAGTAATCAGTCAGCGGTCATTGTTCCAGCATTTGGCAACGGAATCCTACATTATAGTGGTGTAACTTGGAAGGATTGGACTTTGAGCTAGTTAATACTCCATGATGGTTCAGAGTAAAGCGCGAACAAGCGCCGGTCATTTGTCCGCTCCCATCCACGTCGTCCATTTCTTGACACTTTACGCTCGTCCATTATAGCAGTCGTTCACTTCACAATCACTACCATAGACAGCGTACCTTTCCGTAAAAAAAAACAAAAAAAAAACAAAAAAGAAAAAAGAAAAAGAAAAAAAATTGGCTGTGGCTTAACTCAATTATACCTGGGTGTGCGTAGCGAGAGGTACGGTTAATCTTATTGTTTAGCTTGGTTCTTTGTACGGTTACATCTTTATCGTTTAGCTTCGTACGTATGAGTGTTTCCCCCGTCTCCTCGGCTCACTGCCTCCTCTTGCTTTCGTTCCAACGACGAAGCCTGGCTTCTTTTAGTCTCTCCGACTCAGTTTCCATATCTGCCGACGAATTCCACCGAGCCGCCCCTTCTACATATACGATGCGACATTGGCTCCTCCTGTGTTGTTGCAACGCGGTTTCACCGGCTCCTCCTCTGACCTTATGCCAGATGGAGCGGCGAGCGGCTCTGTCAGCGCCGTCGGCTGCTAAGCAACGGCTCAGCTCGCGGTGTGGCCACCGGCCACATCGAAACGGCGAGAATACGGCCAATGTAGCTCTCGCTACAAAAGAAGCGTATATACCCGAGATACATGTATGCCGCGGAAGACGCCAAAACAGCGACTCATGAGTCAGCTACGGCGGCGACCAGGCGCGTGCACACGAGACACGTGTAGGGAGAGCGAAGCGCCAAGGGAGCGCACGTTGTTCATAAGCGAACAAGCCGAAGCACGCAACAGCGGATCCGTCCAGTCCGCCGTTTCGATGCAGTAAATGTACGCACAGGCGACGTTTCTGCTATGGCGACCGACGCGCCAGCAGTTGGCGTGTTGTACGGCCTTTCACGGTACAACGGTAAAACAAGAGGGAGAAAAAAAGAGAGAGAGAGAGAGCTCGAAAGTGAATAAAGAAGAACAGAGAGAGAGAGAGGGAAGAGAGAGAGAGCGTACGCGGTCACGCGACCGAAGAGCAGACGAACAGTGGGCGCAGACGAGAGGCCATCGCGCGATCGCACGCAATGGTGCGGCTCGGCGTGCAAAAGAATAAACTGACCGGTGTGTCGCGCGCCCCAGCCATACAGGGCCTTCCTCTCTCTGCCCGCTAATTGCTCCTCGGTACACGCGAGAGGAAAGAATGATTCACTCGCCACTAGCGGGAAGCCTCAGCCTTCTTGCTCTTTAACGCGATCACGTGACGCAAATGTCGCAAAGCGGTTCAGACTGGCCTCCGAGCGACGCCAGCGTGTCTGCACGTGTGTGCAGTGTATCCACACCTTCAGCAACACGAAACCATAACGCGCTGCGTGATCCTCTAAAAAAAAAATAAAAAAAAAGGGGGGAAGGGGGGGCGGGAGGGGGTGCAATTATACGAACCGAGATGCGTCGTTACACCAGGGCTGCTACAGCAGACACAATCGAATTCGGCTATTGGTTGATTTCTGCAATGGAGGAGTCTCCAGCCAATCAGAGAAATCGTCCCTATCTGTACAAATCAGAGTTGACAATCTGCAGTATTTCGTTGCATGACGGAATCTTAATTTATCGATGTTGACGATGGGAAATGCAGCCAGGTGTACGCTGTTGTGCACCGCACGGGGAGGCCAGAGTTGGGGAATGCGGGAAACCCCACCGAAATTTAAGGGGAAGGGGGCGGGGGGGCAGGGCAGGGAGCTACTGGTGATCAGAAATACATGAATACGTACTTATTCCTCAGACGCAGTTCCTCAGGACCTCAATAAAGTTCTTTGTCTGTCTGTCTGCCTCAGACACAGATCAGCCCATTTGGAACCGCTCCCTGTACCAGGATTGACGCTTTCGACCTGTCCGTACAGGTTGCAGTAGCAGAAAGCTTGAAGAAAAGGTATACTGACGCTGAAGACAAAAACAATAAATTAAAGAGCGGGAGATCGGAGAGGAATTACTGTTATTGCATGCATGCGTGACATTTCGCATCATCTAAAGAAGAAAGCTGCTAGGGTTGGCGTCAAAATAGTGTTTTCAGCCCCGCGAAAGTTAGGCTATTTGTAAGGCGACCTATGTTCCACAGCGCTCGCGACTGCGGAAACCAGCAGAGAACACAATTGGTAAATTGTAAGGGATCGGTGGTTGACCGAATCGCTCTGTCTTGGGGAGAGCAGTATGTCGGGCCAACGAGCCACTGCCTTAATACCAAGCTAAGGGAACATCGAAATTAGGTTAAGAAAAAAAAAAAAAACATGGGTGGCTAACACTGCTCTGCGGAGCGTGCGCTTCCGATTTTTTTTCTTTTTTTTTTTCAAAATACCGTCACTGTACTGTAACACAGGGTCGAATTAAACAAGGCTGATCATTGAAACAGCCAAAATTACAGCATTGGGCTTAGGCACCCATACCCTTCCTTAGAAGGAATAGTTGTCATTTCTACTTATCTCCTATAGGGTGCGCGCTTGGTAATGCCAGCGTCCTTCGTATTCGTTTTCTAGTTGTTTGATGTTCCTTGGGATTCTCTGACAACCAAACTCCACAGACATTAGAAAGTGGGCAGTCTGTGCGTATGGTATATGTGCGGCGAAACAGAGTCGTGAATGTACTTAATAGGTACGCGTCGATTGTCAAGAACGCCACTTTGGGTGAGTTAGCGTTCGTGTTGCATTCACCTGCATTGTGCACGTCTGTTCAAGAGGTTTACATCGTAACTCTTCTAGCAGCAGTATTTTAGGGCAGTTAGTGATGCGTAATTTTATGGAAGCTACTCAAGGTGAGGAAGAAACTTCAATTCACGAGTCAGTCGGGCTATAGACCTTCGCATTCTTCACTGCGAATCAGTGTCGTGCAGATTTCGAACCAATTTCTTGCTGGAAATCTTACCACTAGGGGTGTGCGATTGTTCGATTTTCGAATTCGAATCGAATAATACCCTATCGAATAATTCAATTGGACTTCCCAATAGCTAGTATTCGAAGTTCCGGATAATTTGACATTACGAATATCTAAAGCGCGACAAAGGCCAATGGTGCAACTTGGTTAAGGTGGGGTGGCTGAAACTAACGCTAACGTCGTTACAGTGGGCCTTTCGTTAAACGTTTCACCGATATCCTGGTTCAAAAGCAAGCGCATGTTTATTTTAAAGGAGATTATGCCATTCCGGCACGTAAACAAAAGAACACATGAGAAAACTGTCAAGCCTTTCACAACTTCACTTTCGAAACGAAGACACAGATTCTTGCGTAGTTCGGTGGCGTGTCCGCAAGCGCCGTAAAACATCCCAACTTTGGTTCGCTAAATCCTCGGTGATTGGGTTCCCATGTGAAAATTCGTTCATACTGCGCAGTCGTCCATGCCGCAAAGCACCGCTCGTTGACAAACTCCCATCGTTCCGGCGCACAGTTAAAACGTTAAAACGCTGCTGTGAACGAGCGCCCGAAGGTTTTTTGGGCCCGATTAACTCATGACGATGAAGCCCAACATTACCGTTGTCAGATGAGCCGTACTGTGCAACCGCAGGGACGAAAACCAGCTACCGTACACTTTCTGTTAGCCGTTAGGAGGTTGAGAGTGCCGCTGCTGAATGGAATGGCGGCTCTTTTATCGACATACCGGCGCGCTCTTAGACGGTGGGAAAAAAAGAAAAACCATTTCGAACAAGCGCGTAATGAAGTTGTCACCACTCCGTAGTGTCTCTGATTTTTCCTTTGTCTTGCCGTAACGGGCGCTACGCGTTGTGGGTAAATAAGATGGATAAATAATAGTAGCCCCAGTGAGCGCATATGTATTCAACTGCAGGAAACACCGTAACATCAGGGCGAGAGATCCTGTACACAGGCCATGTGGAACAGCTTGTGTTTCTGCATGAAAATTTGTAGTCTTTCGGTAGCAGTCACTCGCCGCATTATGCGCTCAAGGACGCAAGCCAATGTCATTTCTCTGTTCTTTCTCTCAATATTTAATAATTTGTTTATTCCATATTCAATTTGCTATTGGATATTTTTGTTCACTATTCGGCACTATTCGATTCGAATTAGATTCGAGAAGAAATTTCACTATTCTCCCAGCCCTACTTACCACCATACAAAGCGCCTGATAATTAAGTCTGATCAGGCATGCAGGAAGTAAATGGCGCAATGTGAAATAGAAATCATAAAGGTGACGAGAAATGAAACGGCACCCTAAACTAACTCGCCGCAGGGAGCAAGGTATATAGTTTAGGTTTAGTTTGGTCAGTTACTGTGGTCAGCTGCTGTCTTCTCGTCTACTTCTGGTTAGACATTCGTCTAGGACAAACCAAGCTTTAGTGGGCAATATTACGTTGCGTGCAATTGGCGTCTCCTTCTAAGCACCATTACAGGAATCAAAGCGCAGTTACCTAACTCACCTAATGAGTAGGTTTTCTTGTAGCGCCAATAAAAGACCGGATCAATTTAGGCATACATAAACGCACATGACACTGAAGAGGTGTTACCAGGCAAGCCCACATCGTAACCCTAGTCAGCTAATGACTTGCAATAAAATAAACATATCGCAATGTCACAACTGCCCAAGAAGCTCGTCGTCTTTCTGTACACCCGGGTTATCCGTGCAGATCGCGCATTATCAATGCGAGCATGCCGACTCAGGCACGTCAGATTTATGAATTATGTTCCGGTTTCAGCGGTACGGACTGTCTGTCTTCCTACTAACTTCCCGGTAATTGATCAACGCCGATCGTTCTCATCATTCGAGGTAGCCGTCGTATAATAGCGAATTTAAGTGCGTGTGCCTGCATATGCATGCGTATCTCTTGAGCGCACATCGCTTCGAAAAAAAGAAATAGTGAATCCCGATGCCAAGCGTCGTAACGGCCGGCGAACACGAAAGAGGCGGATTGAACTATTACGGAAAGAAAGTACACACGCAAAAAGACAAACGAAGTACTCTATGGAACGCCCAGCTCGCTGCATGCATGATTGGAGCTCGATCATCGTGCGCCCTCTCCCGTTCTCCTCTCTACAGACCAGAACCCGCAAACTGCAGCCGCAGGTGGAGAGATATGTGCCCAGCTGGAGGGCATGCGCAATACACCGCCAGCTTTCGCTCGAACGCTACAGGGTTCGTTGCGGTCCGTTGAACTCCCCGCACCGAAACAAGCCTCCGGGTTTTCGAATCGTTTCAGCCATACCTCCTGACAGCCCTCTGTTTTTCGGCTCTGTCGCGTTCCTCGTCTCATCTTTTTTTCCGATTTTTTTTTTCCTGTCATGCGCGTTTTCTTTTTTTTTTTTCAGTAACGACACCTTCCGGTGCAGCACGCGAGCGCTAGCCGGCACTGTGATGAAAATGACGATGATAATGAGAAGGTACGCGGCTTTTAAAGAAAAACAAAGGCTCACAGCAGCGGCTCGTAAACCAAACATGCAAACAGGAAGCAAGAAAAAAAAATCAATAAAAGGGCTCGCATCTGTACACGCATGTATACGCAGCAAACCGTTGTGTATACCGTTTGAGCGAGGCCAGCATGCCATGTTTGCTTCCACAACGACAAGAGCAACGAGCAATGAAAGTATAACATAGCAGTGAAACACAAAACGACGGCGCGTTGCAGCTGAACTGAAAGTATAACATAACAGTAAAACACAACATGACGGCGCATTGCAGCTTCGTGCCAGCAGCTAGAGTGACATGCCGGAAGAGAGAGAAAAAAAAAAAGAATGCCGAGAGACGAACGGCGCTGAAGTGCATCGACTCCCAGTGACCCCTGTTATTCCGTTCAACGCCGTGTAGGTGCGCTCGCGCAGGTACGTCGTCTGCTACACGGCATGTGTCGTCTGCCACGCGGGCTTCTTACCTGTCGTTTTTTTTCTTTTTCTTTTATTTAGTCTACCAGTTCGCCGTATGCTATATTCAGTATGGCGGCACGCGAACGGCCGTCGGGTTCCCGTAGGCGCGTGATCGCGCGGATAATTTTTTAGCCTCACGTTTATTTCTATCGCTCGTATATAAAAGCCATTACGCCGGTCCGAGCGACCAAACGGCGCGCGTGGCCACGCAGGCCTAAAAGCCGAGAGCCAAAGCTCACATCTCGGATACGTAAACACAGAGCCGCACCACACACAACACGACGTACGATGGTCGTCAATCCAATGAGAATCGATTTGCCTGCGCAACTGTCCTATCTTGCGGTATGGTGGGGCCTTCCCCCTCCGCTGCTTCCAAATAGGCTGTAAACACGTGCGAATCTTTTTGTTTCCGTGTATACAGTAGCTCCGGGAAGAGTAGGAGGGGGTGGAGGTTCGGCGCTAGCGCGCATGCGCTACACTTAATATCGCGCGCAAGGTTTGAACCAATGAAAGAGCGAGCGCATTATTATCCCCGGTCAGTATACAGTCCAACGTCTACAAAGAGCACGTTGCGGTGCCTCGGTTCCTTTCTCTGAGTAGAAAAAAAAAAAAAACGAACCGCAAATGGCGGTTCGTTTTTGGTGTAGTATACCTGCGATCTGATTAACGACCGCGCGCTCGGTGCATCCCAGTCGATCATATCATCTGGACGCATCTGCGCCGGTTTTTCCCCGAGCAGAGAGAGAAAAACAGCGTGGCGCCGACGGCCGGTAGGAAAATTGATTTTTTTTTCTTTCCCGTTCCGTTCCCTCGTACTCTCATCGATTCTGTTAATACGTTTCTACATTCCCGGCCATCCCGCTTGCTTCAGCCATTCAGTCAGCTTCCGCGAGGACCTCGTAGCGTTGTGACTCGCCGCTTGCTCATTGCGATGCACCTGGCATGGTATTGAGCGGCAGCGCGCCTTGAGTGAACGACATCAAAGTCGACGAGAGCAGTTTAGTCGGGCTGCTTTTTTCTTAATATCAATAATAATATCTGTGGTTTTTTGCGTCCGAAATCCACGATATTATTATGAGGAACGCCCAAGTGGAGGGCTCCGGCAATTTCGACCATGTGGTGTTCTTTAACGTGCACTGACATCGCACAGCACTCGGGCCTCTACTACCATTTCGCCTCCATCAAAATGCGACCGCCGCGGCCGGGATCGAACCCGCGACCTTCGGGTCAGCAGCCGGGCACCGTAACTACTACACCACCGTGGCGGACTGCTGTTTTCTCCGAAAGGCATATTCATTCGGCGTAGCCTGCGTAGATTCGAGCGTTAGGTGTAGCGCAAAACCAGTCGCGCGAAGTTCTGTGTAAGCCCGTGCCTGAAGGTAGAACTTCAGTACTGTTATAAAAACCTGGAGGGGTTCGCACGTGAGGGGAAAGATGTAATAAGATACACCGAAGGGAGGGTTATCCAGTCATAGGTGCATCAGCCATAAAAAGTAGGCACCAGCGATTAAGCAATGTAAAACAATTGAAACACCAGCAACAACGACAACAACGAAACCAGAATACCAATTTAGAAAAAGAATAGCGCGAGAATAAAGCATCACATCAAGCGTATAGCCTACTGTACTATGCATTGTAACAGTGCAGTGTTTCAGTGAGTGGCCCGTGTTAACATATTAAGAATCCAGATAGTGCTATCATACAAGAAAAAAAAACTAGGCAAAAGGAAACCTCGCACAAAACGAATGATCACGTGTGGAACGGCAAACGTTACAAGCCGCGGCCACTAACAGTACTCGGTCCACGGAGGAAAGGCAAACAGGGATCGTTGCAGGATCGAATTCATGCGCAGGGCTTCAGGCGATGAGCGCACTTACGAACCTATGAGAGTGGCTGCAGCCAATCGCGGACCGCATGCATTCTTTCCGGAGCTGTATTCACGTAAATATACAGGCAAGTAAAGTACAAAGACTAGCAAAGGCTAATCTTACCAGACATCTAATACAGTAGAACCTAATTGATACGTTTTCGCTTAATACGATTTCCGGGCTCCTGCGGTCGCAATCGCGAAAACTAAAAATAACCCCACAGAGCTAGCTGTGTGTAATACGTTCCGGTTAACACGTTCCCGGAAAATACGATTATTCGGCAGCTACGTTCAGCACAGCGAGGAACTGCGGTCGTGTGATACGTTTTGCAGTCATAAACTCTCATTCATATGTGCAAAAGGTGCCCCCCTCGCGTACTTGTGAAGCGCTACGTGGCAGACGGCCGCCGCGCAGCGACGGCGGCTTCTCCGCAGTGCCTAATTTCCCCTCTCCACGCTGATTTGCTCAATTGTGCCCTCCGTGTCTTCTCCGAATTGCTCGATCGCCGCTGTCTGTCAACAAAACACCGGCCCGAAGGCAGGCGGCGACGCTGCCTGTCGAAATCTTCAAACGGCTTTAAAAAAAATGATTTTCTGTTGCGGCACGATTTCGCTAAGCATTGCAAATCCTTCAACCGTAGCACGGTACATAGATGCACGCACGCTCCACACACTTGTTCAGAACCCATGGCTGCAACAACAGCCGGGGCAACAGTGCGGAGCTAACAATGCGGCACAAGGAATGGAAGCTGTCGCTCCTCCAGTGCCTCCGGTTCGGTACGGGACACACCTCCTTGTACGAAACCTCTTCCTTGCTAAGTACCGACAACATTTGAAGCGCCACCGACGAATCTCATTGGCTAACGCTCGCTGTCGGTAGCCATGTTCTTCCTAACGTTTTTCCAGCACCCAGTGAAACACGTTCCCCGTTCACTAATGGCGGGGGGATTGGCGGGAGAAGAAAGGCACGTCGCGTTTGCAAATTGTCCGCTGAAAGATGCGTGGCTAATGTACTTACACGTACATGGCTTTGTAAATCTTCCAAGTTAGGAAGAACATGGCACGCGCGTAAGAGAGGGCCGGGAGAGGAGGCAGTTGTTGGTACTTACGCAAAAAGGGAAAAATCTAGGGATTTTAGACTTACGGAAACGCACATGCTGCCGCTCCACAACACGCCACGACACGTAACGATAGCAACGACGCCATTGTGCACTTTTCTTCCGCAGCGCATACGTTTTCGGGTTGCTCTGCCCATCGCGCGGGGCACTTCCAGTCGGCGTTTTAGATGCGAAGCAGCTCTTTGACTAGCCTGTGTAACGCTGTCCCTCCGTGCGTCCGTACGAACGCACCGCAACGCGCTCCCCTCGCCGCAGGTGTTGGAGCGGTGCCAAGTAGGTCACGGCGTTGACGTCACGCTCCCCTCGCAGTGCACGGTGACGTCACTCTCTCCCTCGCCTGCCGCGCGCTCGCCGCAGCGCCCGCAGCTGCCGCCTCGTCCGTTCGCCCGCAACACCTGCCGCTACCGCTGCTCGCTACACCGCCGACTCGTCGGTTCACGCGCAAAAAATTAACACCATCTTCCCAAAGGAAACCCTGATGGGATGCGAAGCAGCAGCGTTGCGCACGGGTGGCGTCACGGGTTGAACGGCGCTAACGCAGTTGCTGCGGTGAGCGCTGGAAGATTCGTTTGAAGCGATGGCTGGCGTAGGTCTTGTCGTTTCTGCAGAGTGGACACGGGCGCTGGACCGGAGCTGGCGCGTTAGCGCCGTTCAACCCGTGACGCCACCCGTGCGCAACGCTGCTGCTTCGCATCCCATCAGGGTTCCCTTTGGGAAGATGGTGTTAATTTTTTTCTGGCTGGACAATTCTACCTACCATCGGGTCGTCGGAACCTGCCTGGACGAACTTGTTCTGGAAGGTATCTGGAAGGCGTCTGGTTATCAGAAGCCAAAAGAGACGATACGCGCTCGCCGCCATTCTTTGTGAGGACTCGACGGATCGCAATGCGGGCGCTTGGGGACTTCACCTTCGGTTGCCATTACGCCTGCCGTTATCTTCTAAGGCACGTTATTAATTAGCTTCTCGTTGCTCTGTACTGATCGGCCGTGTCGATGACTGGTCCCTTTCGGTGAATTCTACTGGCCAGTTCATAACAGTTTATTTACAATGTTATCACAGGTATGCACGCCGCATTTCCTTCTTTTTGTAGTGAAAGATTTCAGGCGCAAATTTGCGCCTACGGCACGACCTTACACCTTACCCGCTGTTCTCGCTCAGGTCCTCCGTATTGAAATCTGCGCGAACATTCTTATGGTATACGGCTGAGATGCGCCATAGTTGCCGAACCACGCTTGCAGCCAAAACTAAGACGTACAACCTAATCGAAGAATGCAAACCCCTTTTGGCGCATGCCCACCCATTTATCTATAGCAGGGGTCTCAAACTCACCTCAGCCAGCGGGCCGCAGTCGCGCAATTGAGTCCCGCAAGGGCCGGGGCAGTGAAGCAGGTAGGAGCGGGGGGGGGGGGGGGAGTGGACAATTTGCCAGCAAACATTGCTATTTGAAAGAAATCTGCCCCACATCTCATATACAGGTCATTTCGGAAGGGGATTTGGTGCCATGATTCCAAAATTATGTCGATACCCATCTCTAAAACGACTCAAATCTGGGCGCCGATTCTGAAATATCAATTTTGTTTCATGATTATGTTTCAAAACAACGTAAGACATGTGGGATGCCTCACGTACACAATGTCTTAAACTCAGTCCTGAATTAACTATCAATGTAGCAACTGCTTCGTGCACACACCTTCAACAGTGCTGTGCACGGTATTAGCCCGAGCGCAGTATACTAGTCCTAGTGCGCCACCTTATTTATGCTTGCTTTTGTTTCTTTCCTAACCCGTTGCGCGTTGGCTTATCTATGAAGCCAGCATTGGCGTACTGGAAGGGGTGCTTCGGTATTCCCGTGTTTCTCGCTAATGGAAGGAGCCTTGTGTGTCGAAGCGTATCGCAAGCGGGACGCGCCCGCTCGATGTCCGCAAAATGCGAAGCCGAAGCGCGCCTTTAAACGACCACTCGCACCGTGTTTCTCTTCGTAGATAAGCGGCCCAACTACACAAGCAGGAAATCTCTGGCGACGCTCGGGCACCGTGTTTAGACGAAACAAGGGAAATAAAATTTTCCGTCCCCGCTATCTCAATGTGTTGAGTAACGTTCTGGCTTACCACAGAGCGGGACATTGTTCTAAACGACCACTTTGATCTCGTATAGAGTTTTCTTTCCGAGCAGGCGTTCTATACTTACGCAGCAGGGCGAGTAACTGGCTCGGACGTATGCGTTGCTTGTCGCTAAGGGCCTGATATCTTTGGGCTATCCGTGTACGCGTGCATACTTATATGCGTATACTTCCGGACTATATATAGGCTTCCAGTTTTCGGTGTGTGTCATTAATTCGCATGGCCTCGCTTTATAAGGACATGGTTTATTGGTATACTTGTTATGAATTCTCTTTATTTCGGACGATAGCGATCTGCAGCTTCGAACCGTGCAAGCATTTTCCCTTGCATGTCCTTATAAACATCGTTTACTTTAGGAGATATCGTAGCATGCAAATGAGCTATACAAGACATTCTGGACTAAGTTGATTCCGTCTGTAGGCCGTGCTTTTTCTTTCTTGAATAAGTGTGTCACTTTCTATGAATAAAATTTAAATCGAATTTCCGCGAATGCATTTAATCCCTGTAGATCACACCAAAGTTTCACTATTGAACGCGCCATCATTTCCAGAAGTGGAGCACGGAAGAGGTGCGTCTAAACTCGCAATAAACGAGGTCGTGACGCTCTCGTACATTGAACGCTCTGAGAACGTCATCGCTCCACGATTTAAACAACGTCCACACAGGGAATTTTATCGGGCACTGGTAACAACCATCCCGGTCACACTAACCGCATTTGGTTACACACATGTCCTATAATCGACAAGGACGCACTCATGAAGACACAATTATAATGTTCTCTTTTAAGGCGAAAGCCTCAGATGCCTAATCGAATATCGAAGATTTGACCGTCAGCGGCGTGCACACAGGTGCTGATAAAGAAATTTTCGATGACGACACCCTAGGCGTCGTCATGACGTCACAAGTTGCCAGAATTTTTCTACGTCATCATGACGTAACATGAAGGACTTCATTACTGCTTGGTCAAGGCACAGGTCGGAAAAAATGTTTGGAGCTCACTCAGACTCACTCATGTATTTATATCTTAACCTTAGAGCTCACTCGGAACTCCGTATCGCCAAAATTTTCCTCAACCGGACTCACTCGGACTCAAACTCACCAAAAGTCGCTCACCCAGACTCAGTCAGACTCAGACTCACGGCTCAATCTGAGTGAATCTGATGAGCCGACTCATGAGTCCATTAGCGTATAATTAGCTCTTTCGATCAAGGTGCCAATGCACTTTAGAGCCAGTGCGTCGCATAGTAGGTGCTGTGATACGCATTTGGTCTCCTACCTTCATATACGAGTTATCGGTGGTTGTAATACAGTATGGACAGTATGGACATTTTTATTGAAAGGCAGGACTCACGCGAGACATTTAAGCCACCTCCACACCCCCTCTTTTCCGTAACTGGCGCTTCTGATCAATAAATGTTAAACTGGTTTATGAACGCCAGCGTGTTTAAGGTATAAGTACACGCGAGGGAGGACGTAAGTATAAACGTGAGCCAACTAAGGCTTATAGCGCTTAAGCTGACCTCCGAAGTCGGACACATCTCAATGGCAGAAAGTTTTGAGCCGGGCGCAAAGTCGCCTCTGAACTCCTCTATCTATGATAGTCAGTGCACGCGGCATTATATTCTGTGCAAGTGCAAGGCAAACTTGGTGGGATGTAGCTTTACGCAATCTCGTTTAAATCATGCCGGAGACTCTTCTATGTGCAAGTGCTGCGCAAGGTACGAGAACCTTCTAATCAAACAAAAACGAAAGCTCCGCCCTTACGAAAAAATTTGAACATATTGTTGCTATACAGCGTGTGACGCAGTCATTCAAGACGCGCACGTCGGGTCTGGTTTCTCCCGTAATTGATCCTACGAGCTCCGCTCCTGATGAAGCTCCACAAGCCCCGTTCCGTGGCTGCGAGGCAAATTGGGGAGCGTATCCAAACAGGTGGTGCAAGCGAGGGGGAGAAAAACAAGATCTCACGCGAGCGGATGACACGCCCACTTTACGACGGGATTAGGTGAAGCAAATCGAAACTGGCAACTACCGTAATCACTCCCGATCCCAGTCATGCCTCCCGGATCTTTTCCATCTACCCATCGATATACAGCCCACTTCATACAAGGCCACGCCTTCCCGACGCGTCCCCCTTCAAAGGCTTCCCCATTTCCCACCTTTTTTTCTGTCTCTTTCTCCTTTGGCTCTGGCGATCTTGCCAATATGGTTGCACCACGAGATGAGCGTGGAATGAAAAATACCGGACAGGCTAAAATGCCACCAAAACTGCAATGGCGAGCCCGCGCAGCTTAGAAGGGAAAGCATGTGCCGACTCGCTCCCTAGAATGCCAATACCCGGGGAGAAACAGGTGGAAAAAAAAAGGGAAATAAGGGGGCATCCATGGTGAAGCCGATACTGATTAAGCGCGCATCGCAAGTGACAGCTCGCAATTAGATGAAAAGAAAGAAAAGCAAACGACGGTGACGCGATTTGGCACGAAGGGGAAAAAACAGGAAGAAGGGAAAGAAATAGTAAGCCATAACGTGAGCGGGGTCCAGCGTGAATCCCTCACGTAGCGGTGAAATTACCGTCTAACCTCCTTCGTGTAATTCCGTGCCTACGCCTCCCTGGCATTAACTTATTCCCTATTTGTCTTTTTTTTTTACTAATTTATTCTGCGAGTAGGGATCCACAGTTCCCCCCTCCCCCTTCAATTTCATTGCTTTTCTTGTTATCATTTTTTTTCTTCTTCTCTTTTCTTTTCTTTTTTTCTTTCTTTTTTTTTTTTTGCTGCGGGATGTTCTGCTTTCTGCGTATGGGGATGCATAAGGAAAGGGTGTCGACATTCGAACGTCACCGGGCCAGGTGTCCCCACGACAGGCGTTCGTCTCGCCTTGTCAGAACGCGTTAACCGAGGGGCAGAGGATAAGACGTTCCTAGCTGGCAAGGCCCACAGTCCCGCGCTAGTGTTTCAGGTTACCAAGCCACGTTGGAGTACCAGGAAAAAGCTCAGAGGGTCCATGATGCAGTCGCCGAAGACAACACGAAGGCGAAAGCCAATCCGGTCTGGCTTTTTTACTGGGCACTTTGCATAACGTAAACTCAGCTCATTTTTCTTTTTTTTTCTTTTTTTTCGTCAGGCGAATAACACAAAGATTAAAGGGACTGTCTACCGCCCTTCATCGCTTTTCTGTTTTGTGTCGCAATAAAAAGCGTACCGTCTGAAGTGCCCAACCTTGCAGCGGTTTCTGTCGAAAGTGAGTAGAAATTTTTAAAACAGAATTTTGCGATCTGCGTTGGGTCTTCTTCGATTGGTGGGATGAATGCCCACAACACTGCTTGGTGGAGGCGATGACGATAGTAGTGCCGGTGAAAGTTCGAAAACTGAAACCACGTGCAGTTTTTGCAGGCTTCATCAATTTTTGTTTAATAATAAAACAAATACCGTAGTGGTCGTTTAAAGCACACAAATTGTCAGATAAAGTATAATTACCACGGTTTCTCCAGCTTTGTTTAATCAGCCTGAAAAACCACCGCAGTCGAGCGGAAAAGTTGGCCTGTTCCAGCAACACTGGTACGCCGACGTTGTGAAACGAACTGTAGTGGTTCCACTCATGCCAAACCTGCTACAAAAACGAAAGGAACAGAAGGTTCCTGCTGTCTTTCAGTTATGTTTAGGTGTTCTGTGCTGCATCTGCGATATCAGAGCCAGCATGGACGCCTTAGTGAAGCTGAAGGTGATGGCAAAATCATCAATGCAGAACCTCGGTGAATACTGGTGTGCACTTTACGCATGAGGACTCGCGCAACGTTACTAGATTACGTTGGACTCGCGGGCATGGCTCGAAAATTCCCTGAAGTCAGTCGCGCTGCTATTCGCCGATGTCATTTTTTTTTGTTGTTGTTATGAGCGGCGCCGGACGCAGTGCTCGCGTTTCTCCGCCGTAGGTATGCAGGCAGGCGAACGCACCGCCAGTAGCGCCACCGGGCGCCTCCTTGAAGGCGTGAGAAAAAAAGCAAAAATTACTTTCTGGCGCAACCTAAAGCTGCCTCAAGTGCGTAAAACACAATTTCAAATTATACATGTTTGTTTTTAAGCAAAATGAGTCTACCTGCGCGGATTTCTTGTCCTGCCAATAGATTGAACCACATCGCTGTTTGGTGACGCTAGCGGTCATTCTTTGTCGATTTTCAACGTCAAATTAAAATTATAATTCATTTTTTATGGGACAGAAGCATGCTCGTTGCCGCCGATGAAATGAACGATCTTCTCATTTTCGCCACAATCAGAAAATTTTTTCCGAGCGGTAGACAGTCCCTTTAAGTGAACGCGCAGCTCGCGCTGTTGCGTGATATTTGCGCTTTCTTTAAGATAGTTTTTACAGCGAAATTCTCCTTGCTGTACTCGTGGCAGTGCCGTCGTCGTTCGCCATCCATGGCGTTCGCTGAAACTCACGTGATCGACCGCGGAGAGGAGGTGTCACGGAAGAGGGAGTGGATGAAGAAATAAACAAAAACTATATAAACTTCCTCGGTGAGGTGGGGTTAGAACCCGAGCTCCCATGGTCCGACACCAGATCGTACCGTGAGGGCATCCGGCCTACGCCCGACCGACAGGTCGGATGCTAAAAGTGTTAGCTGCCAGCCTTCAATCAACCGGACTGAATTGCAAACTATGACTGTATGCAGACAATGTTTGTTTTGTCGCGTACTGTCGTAACAAACTCTTCTTATATTTCATTCTTTTACGTCCCCTTTCTTCTTCACAAGTACAGGGTAGCAAACCGGAGACCTCCTGTGGTTAACCTCCCTGTCTTTCCTTTATCTCTCTATCTCTCCCTCTGCTAGCTTTACTTCGTATGCCATTTCAGTTTGTTAGTATCAATTCATTGCTTCGCTTCAAGGGCGAATCAATTTATTCGATAAGAAAATATTATGAATCCATGAAAGGGACGATGGATGGTTCGGATGATGCGTGGACACGTGGCGCGCCCTTAGTTGTCACCTGAGCTCCACGCTATAAATGAATCTCCCCTATGAAGGTGCCCTTTCATTGCGCAGTTTGCTAAATCTGTGGGCCAGACATGTAAGCGTAGTATTAGCGTTATGTCATGTATTGATTGTATTGTTATTGTTAATCAAGCTAGTTCATCATTGCTCACACGTTCGCGTACTTTTGTTGTGTATTTTGTAATTACCCCACTCATGTAGTCATAGGAGGTCCCCCTGTCAGTTACTCAGAAACTTTGGGACCTCCTGCTGTAATATTCTAATCATGTAACTGGAACTGAACTGAAATATTCAATATGCTAGAGTCCCATAGGAGGCGTCCGGAAACTGCTAGCGGCATCGTAATGGAATGCCAATAGTTTAACACAACTAAATCAGTGGATGGAATCCGCTTCTCAGAAGCGCCGGGATTCGAATTCGACTGAAGGTATTGCCGCGTTGTTGTTAGCTGCCTATTTGATTTTCAAATTGGAGAGAGATATAGAGGGAGAGAGAACAACGGACGTTTATTAACGCGAACAAACTTCTTGGCAAGGCTGGCAAAAGCACGCACACAGCTGGTGCCCGCAAAATCCGTGTCCGGAAAGGCTGTGACATCTCCGGCCGGAACGGACGCCGGCGCCAAAGAGTGCCGCAGCAACCACATGAGAGAAAGAAATCGTGTAGGAAGTAATTCCTCGCGCTACGCGTCGTCATGAATCTACACCAACTCGCCCAGTACGCTATCTTACTCCAGTAATCGGCGCACTGCATAAGCGTGGCGACGTAGCACCTACAAAAGGAGCGGGCCCTCGTCAGGGGCGGCACCC
>JALIZH010006821.1:0-66062 GCA_030522465.1 Rhipicephalus appendiculatus
GGGCCCCCTCGTCAGGGGCGGCACCCATAACTTTCGCTTGCCCCCCCCCCCCCCCCCCGACTGTCTCTCAAGAACATAGGTCGGCAAAATAAATGAAGCTCACTCAGACTCACTCAATAAATATATTTTTCGCTTAGGACTCACTCGGACTCAGACTCACCAAAATTTTGCTGAAGCAGACTCACTCGGACTCAGACTCACGTAATTTCTCTTCAACCAAACTCACTCGGACTCAGACTCACCGGTGTTTTCGTCATCCAGACTCACTCGGACTCAGACTCACTAAACTTTTCCTCAAACGGACTCACTCAGACTCAGAATCATGAATATTTTCGTCAACCTGACTCACTCGGACTCAGACTCACCAAAATATAACTCAGCCGGACTCACTCGGACTCAGACTCACCAAAATTTAACTCAGCCGGACTCACTCGGACTCAGACTCACGAAAATATTACTCAGCCCTACTCACTCAGACTCAGACACACGAAAATATAACGAAAATATAACTCAGCTGGGCTCACTCACCAAAATATTTGTCAGCCGGACTCACTTGGACTCAGACTCACCAAATTTCTCCTAAAGCGGACTCACTCGCGGACTCACAGACTCGCCTAACTTTTTCTCAACCAGACGTACTCGGACTAAAAATTAGCAACATTCGATTTGGCCCGGCTCATCCAATAAATGTCGAAGGAGCGCCATAAAATAGCTTATGTAGAATAACACATGTAAAGGGTTCACAAGTGCCAGGAAACCTTCAAAATATATGTATGATAGCTTTCAACGTACAAAAAGAAGTTATTTCCCGTGCATCGCAATGTCTATCGTAAAGAGAAATTCAACATTACACGTGATTTTTGCAATATTGAGAATGTTTTCTTTAAATATAAGAATGGGTATACCGACCTTCGAGGAACATTAGGTTTTCATTCCTGTTACCTTTGAAATGCGCTATGCGCACGCGCCATTTGTTTTCAATGGGCGAGCGCGTACGTGCGTTTTTGGCAGACCCAATTATAAATGACGTCCTTTCTTACGCTTTGCCGTTCGAAGGCCTAATCACGCTACTTGGGAACGAAGAAAGCTTGAAATTACGTTATGGCGCTTTTCTAAACACGTTCATGAAACTGCCAATGGTATTGCAGTCGATTTACCGCTCATTGACAACGCGAAAAAGAAAATAATATGAAGCGGCCATCTTTTGCAGAATCGAGCTCACCACCCTTGAAAAATTTTGGAAACATGGCTTTATGGGGTACATGGTTCTGCCTCTCTAAATTTCGAAAACACCTGCCACGATAGTCTAGTGGTTGTGGTGCTTGACTGCTCACCCGAAGATCACGGCATCGAATCCCGGCCGCATTTTCGATGGATGCCGAAACGCTTGAGTCATGTGTGCTTATATTTTGGCGCACGTAATGAACCCCAGGTAGCCAATATTTCCGCAGCCGTCGACTACGGCACCCCTGATAATCACATCATGGCTTTAGGACGTTAAACGCCAATAATTATTATACTAGTGTTTCGAATTATAGAAACGGTAAGTTCGGTTTTAGTCGATGTCATGCTTTTGCAAAGTGATTGCGGATAATATAGGTTCGTATTTTACGTCGCAAAGCCAGGATGTGGTTGTCAGAGTCGCCGTAGTGGAGGGCTCCAGATATTCCGACCACCCAGGGTTCTTCAACGTGCATCTTAATCTAAGTACACGGGTTGTCACTGCGTTTGTTTCTAGCAAGATATTTTTCGGAGCCGGCTAAGAACCAGTTGTAACTGTTAGTGACTATACTCTATCTCGTGGATAATGGTAAAGAGTCGCATCAGTACCACGCTGGATACGGACACAAGGCAAAAAGGAACGTGCATAGGCGCGCCGATGAGAGCCGGCCAGTGTGTTCAAAGGTATGGTGGAAGCTTTTTTGCATAGTCTGGTACAGACCATGCAAAACGAGGTGGCAATTTTTTGCTTTCCAAAAACCCCAATTGCTGACAGTCAAGCCGATTGCAAGAATGCCGTATTGAAAGGTGGGGACGCGGGCACCGCTTCACAGTGATCCTCCTAGTCCCCAGAAAGGACAGGAATATTCATTTCTAAGAAAAAAGTCACTAGACAAGGCCCTGAACTGACAACTAGAGGGTTTACTACAAACCAGACGCAATAAATTCACATACCTAACCCTGCGCTATTAGCAATTTTATTTCTTTTTATTCTCACTGCGTCGCTATTATATCTATCCTTAATAACTTATTATTTGTATTGTTTTTACTTCGATGTAACTGCTACTCTCTCACGCATTCTCACATGCACAGCTCCCCTCTGTAATTCCTTGGGGCCTTCAGGGTACTATTAAATAAATAAATAATTGAGAAGCCTATTTTCAGCGGGTAAATGGGGCAGCGGAGGTTGCCATAACGTATTGTTTTTCTTTGCAGAATGACACACTGATGGGCAATTGGTGTGGGTTCATAATGACATCTAGTGATTCATGAAACATATGAGAAATGCGGTAATTTGTCTCTCATGAGGGGACATCGCTTAGCGACTTATGATCGAAAGCCACTGCTACAACGAATACAAAATGAGTGAGGTGAAGGCAGTACATGCGCTTTTTTTTCTTTCCTGCTTCAAAGTCTACATTCTCAAAAGATGCATGGAGGGGGGGTAAGGGATGGAGAGCAGTGCTCGAGTCTCGTATATTTATGAGACCGCTCATTATCTTCATACCAGCGCATACTCCCCCCCCCCCCCCCCCCAACTTTCTATCTTTCCCATTGAAGTTCTGAAACAAAATTTTGAAGGCTAGATAACATGTGGGATAGATTTGTGTACACACACGCGCATCATCTATGAAATACAAACAGATAATATAGCCTAGGACGTATTTAAAATCGATTTTAAAGTTCCTATCGCCCTACTGCAGCTAAACGTGCCTTCGTTTATTGTGTAAACAACCAACCACCCACTGCGTCACGAGTTTAAATATAAAACTCCAACCACTGATATCACCAATCGTCGCCACAGCAGCGGATAGACGAACGGAAGACAATAATTCGTGACCTCTACACCAGCGGCTACACAAAGGCGTTTATTCGCAGAGCCCTCCGTAAGAGAAAAGACGGGGGAAACGTGACACCAACGGCGCCGCAACGACGCCGTGTGTCGATCCCCTACATTGCGGGTGCCATCGAAGCAATAGCCTGTATACTAAGAAAGGCAGGGGTCGACGTTTCCCACAAGCCATCCACCACCATCGGCAGTTTCATCCCTCGGCCCAAAGACAGCGCGTCTGCGGAAAAAGCGCAGGGCGTCGTGTACCGGATCACATGCGCCGACTGCCCCGCTTCCTACATTGAGGAAACCAAGAACTTCCATGAAAGAATGCGGCAGCACAAGAATGACCTCGATCACTTGAACAGCGGACGGACCGAAGTGACAGAGCACTGCCAGCGGTTTGACCACCATACCAGTCCCGACGGCGCGGTGATTTTGGAAAAAGAAAGGAACCTTCGCCGGCGGCCCCTCCCTCAAATCCTGCTACATTGAGCAGACAGCGGGAAACATCAACCACACCACTGGTGCACTGCCCAACCTCTACTGCCACGGCTTGCGACGATTCACAGCAAACAATCACGCCTGGCAAGAAGGCGTTGCACATCTCGGGCCTTCTCACCCCTGAACAAGAAGCCGATCATGCTTCGAAACGTCGCGGTTTCTTAGAATAAATTTTGGCTGGAGTTTTCTCTTTTCTCCAGTTTTCTGTTATCCCAACCAGACAGACTTCTGCCGAATGTTCACTTTTGACAGAATAGAGATATTTGGGTTGCAGGCCCCAAGCCTAGAGTGTCGAGCTCGTTGCTTCGTTTTGTACTTTCCTTGCATTCTTTAGAGGGTATTAGGAGCTCGAAAGCAAGATACGAGAAACGAGCCTGGGAAGCGGCCGTGCCATGAAGCTTTTTGCCGTGTGGCTTGGACGAACACAATGACGGCTGAGGGACCACCGAAAGTTTTCGGCGCGTCAACGCTCACTATGAATGGAAAGGTGTTTGAATAGGAAAGAAAAGAAAAAATACGAAAAAGAACGGGTTTTGCTTGAGTCGGGAAGGACTAAACTGCAGGCGTGCTGGGAAAATATGGCAGCAATATCTCCCAAAGAGAGTAGAATTCGAAGAGGTCATTAAAATTTAAAAGCTCCTTGAATTGCCGAGAGGTAACAGAATTCTTTGACCGCATTACAGCCCGAAGAAATTTGTTTTGCAAGTCATGAAGCGTCGCGTATGGCATGAATGGTGTGTTTCTACCCCCCTTCCTCCTCGAAATCCGGTCGCTACAACTTTCGAGGTACCACGGGGGCAAGCTTTATCTAGCCACTTTAAATAACGAAGCCGCTGTACAATTGGTAGCGAATGACATGACGAAAGCCGATGGTCTGTGTCGTCGCTACATTTTTAACAAAGCTTGAAATTCGGCGAGATGGTGCATAGCTACTGGGAAATTTTTGAGCGCGGTACAATGCATTCACAAGGCATTCAAAAGCGCCCGTCCTGTCTCTCTCGTATTTGTGAATGTCTTGTTTGGCGCTCGAAAATTTCCCAATTGCCACATTTATTCATGAAAAAACCGAAGCGACATCTAAAGACACAAGCGGTTCAATGCAACGGAGAGCGAAGGGGTGCTCGATGCTCGCGAATCGTGCTGCTTTGTCGTATTTGAATCCACATGGATGATGAAGCTCGAACATCGCACTCATTCTCCGTTGATTAGGTACACAGTTGTAGATCAAACTCAATGTGGATCACGATGTCGCTTAATAAAAGTGGCCTGGAGTTGTACATGTGTCAGAAGATGCTGCACAGCCCACTTACATGCCCTCGTATATGAGGGCATGGACAGCTTGATAATCTGAAAAATAATTTCTAGGGCTTTACAAGACGGTACGTCTATACGATTACAAGGTACGCCATAAAAGGAGGCTATAAATATTTGTAACCATAGGTCGGCAAAATAAATGGAGCCCACGCAAACTCACTCAATAAACGTTTTTCGCTTAGCACTCACTAGCACCCAGACTAACCAAAATTCTGCTGAAGCGAACTCACTCGGACTCAGACTCATTAATATTTTCTTCAACCGGACTCACTCGGACTCAAACTCACCAAAATTTTGCTGAAGCGAACTCACTCGGACTCAGACTCATTAATATTTTCTTCAACCGGACTCACTCGGACTCAGATTCACCAAAATTTTGTTGAAGCAGACTCACTCGGACTCAGACTCACGAAATTTCTCTCCAACCAAACTCACTCCGGACTCAGACTCACCGGTGTTTTCGTCATCCAGACTCACTCGGACTCAGACTCACTAAACTTTTTCCTCAACCTGACTCACTCGGACTCCGACTCACCAAAATTTTCCTCAAGTGGACTCACTCGGACTCAGACTCACCAAAATATAACTCAGCCGGACTCACTCGGACTCAGACTCACCTAAATATAATTCAGCCGGACTCACTCAGACTCAGACTCACGCCTCAATCTGAGTCTGAGTGAGTCGACTCATGAGTGAGTTCGCCGACCTATGCTCAAGAATCATCATCGTCAAAACAAAACGCATAACTTCCCCACCTCCATGCTCCCCGAACGAACTCACTTGTCTTGAGTGCTTCCCCCAGTAATCCCGTCGTCACCCCAGGCCCTTGTATGCAGAGATGCAAACGGTTTTGTGTTCTCACATCAAAAGAACATGCTTAGGGGTCCTCTGCAACATTTTACTTGGAAAGCAGGTGTGCTATAGTGGTCACCACAGTCCAGATAGCCACATGCCTTTGTTGCGGCCTGATCCTGGTTCAGCAGCTTCCGTTGCTCCTTTAGACTCAGATCTGCGAGAACGAACTCGCACAACTCTTTTCTCTCCTGTTATTTCTTCTTTTCTTCCTATGGGTAGGGACGTTTGGGTCCAGGACAGCCAATAACCATGTGCAAAGGCTGCTGTTTCTTACAAGTACTCCGCGTGTTTTTGAATCTTGTAAGGAATACTCTCTTGAATGTTTTACTGCAAACGTGCCAGTTTCTTCGAAGATATATGAATGCTACCGTCTTTTCCGTTTGTCACTTCGAGGGCGCGAGGAAAGCCGATAAATTTATAATCACTTGGGCTAATGCGCACACATTGCGTGTGTCCTGGCTGTGACATTGCGTTACAACGTCGCTCCACTGCGATTGTCTTAAGAATGGTGATCATGATTCCTGCCGATACGATTTCATGTGTTCATGATGATAAGAACGATAATGCAGTACGTGTTCTTTCTTTTTTTATTGTGTGAGATTGCCCTACGGCATTAATACATATTACACAAAACTGTGTAGCTGCGTTTCCTCCATGAAGTCCAGGAGGGACCTATGGTTCGGACCGTATATCCATCGCTGAAAGTCAGGTGGCCTGGTGTGCTGGAGTCTCGCACGCCGCAGATGGCGTCGACGAGCCGCTTGAAGCCCAGGGCATGTCCATAGGAGGTGGTTCAAGTCTGCTTCCCGCACCGAGTACGTTGTTGGAAGTACGATTTTCGTGATGGTAACGAGTCTTCGGCCGGGTCCTGTTCAAAGGCGTTCGCAGCGTCCATGAGTTTATAGATAATTAAGTGCGGCTGAGCTTTTCTGTTGACGATTCTATAATAAATTCATAGGAACTGTTTGAGTCGCCATGTTTTTATATTAACGGGAAAAAAAAAAAAGAAACGGAAGCTTCTTGTATGAGTTGAAGTGCGGACTTGCAGGGACACGGTCTAATGGTCCAATCACCCATTAGAATTTCTAAACGCTAGGTAAAGCAAAAGATAGCGAAGGAACAAGGCTGCTGATCAGTTGCAGTGATATGCGAATACCCTCCATGTAGGCTCATATATTGATTATGTGAGCAAACACTACAAGCGTTCAATGCGGCGATATCTTGCAAAAAGTAAAAAAAAAGAACAATCCAGTTCGGAAACTTCAAACTATCTGCAAAATCAAGTACGTATAAATCGTGTACGATGTTATTATTCGCTTTTTTTTCCCTTTCCAGCAGTTTGACTGCGTCGGAAGAAAGCGTTGTGTCTCGAAATGAGCCAACCTTTTTCTTTGGTGTAGTTCGGGAAAACACAGCTATACTCGATGCCTGAGGCGATTAGCGATAGGTAACTTTATGCATTGGCAGCCGCTCAATAAAATCTATGCCGGGTGCCATCCATGCCGATAGGGAAGCCACCACTGTCCCTCTTTTAGGGATCGCTCGCTGTATTGGCAACGCTAAGTCACGTAGCTCCGAAGCGATTGCGGCCTCGCATAATTCAGTTCTTAAAGCATCAGTATACCAGAAAAAAAAAAGTGCTAAGGCGTCACGTGAGGATCATCACATACGAAAAGTTAAACTCGAAACATAAAAATAAAACAGGAGCGATGAAGTAATGACGTGGCGTGAGAAGCGACAGAATACACAAAATTGGGGCTAATCGAGTAGCGCTCGCTCGGCTTTCGGCGTGTGCCGAGATACTGCGGCCGGCTCGCAAGTGTCGCCAAGGACACCGAGAAACAAAACAGAAGCGACGTGTCAGAATAAAAAAAAAAAAAGTTGGGAAGAAACAAAACGCGCGTACCTCGGAAAAGTCGACGACGCCACGTGTGTGGCGGCGTCACCAGAAATAGCAGCGTGGGACGGTTCATACACAATACCGGGACGCTGCCTTGGCCTGCTTAATCCGGGGCCACGTGGTACAGCCCGGTGAGATTGGGGGGCAAGCTGTCCGAGCTTGTGTGCGCACGCGTTTGGACCCCGCGGTGGACGTCCCCGAATATGTTCGTGCCGTGGTCGAAGCGAACCGCGCGGCGCCTCTGGCCGAAGGGTTTTGAGTGATGGGCTGGCCGCGATAAGGGTCTGCTGCGGTGGGAGGCGGAACAGAATGAGATAGAGGGTGAGGGTGTGCATCTATCGGCGTCGTGGCCTAGCGGCTCCCTCGGGCAAGAAGCGGTGCGGCGTGGTTTTCCCACAACACCGTATCTTCCCTATCTCCCGCAGCCCTCTTGTCGTGACGCGCCGTTGGGAACCGTTGGGTGAGCTTTTCGAGCTCTCCCACTCCTGCAGCCTGAGTGGTGGCGAAAAGGTGGAGGTGTTGGATGGCCCGGCCTTAGGGCGTTGCGTACTCCACTACCGAGTGGAGTGGTGCTCCAACGTTGCAGCTCCTATTTCTTTTTCTTTCTTTCTTTCTTTCTTTCTTTCTTTCTTTCTTTCTTTCTTTCTTTCTTTCTTTCTTTCTTTCTTTCTTTCTTTCTTTCTTTCTTTCTTTCTTTCTTTCTTTCTTTCTTTCTTTCTTTCTTTCTTTCTTTCTTTCTTTAAGCTCCTTTGCGTCTGCAGTGAGCTGCTGAGTTAGACGCGCGTACCTCTACGTCATAACGGTAAGAAGCAGCCGAGATAGTGCCCCAGTTGATTGGCTGGTGAGCGCCGACGACGTTAGAGTCACGTGTAGGTAATGTCACCACGAATAGGGAATTACAAAGATCGTATATACCCCGTCCAATATAAGGCATTTGTCTCCCCAGCTCTACGAAACTGCTGTATGGGCGCTCTAAATCATTGAGCTATCGCGCACAAGACTCGGGGTTTGTGGTATGCGCCGCGGAAACTCCGACTGTGGCGTCCGCGAATAGGTTTCGCATGCGACGTAGACAAGACAGGCTCGCACAGCGTAGCCATGGTGGTCCCAAAATTGTGCAAAGTCAACCTCACCTAATTTATCAGAGTTACTGGTTGGGCCCGCGATGCGGCAAATCAACGAATAAATAACTTACTGAACGATTACAGGTCAATGTAGCAATTGAACTTATTGCGAAAAAAAAAACAGCGTACAGCGGGGATGGAAAGAAGCGCGAACATGTGGCATATACATTCTCTGCTGTTCCGCATTTATGTATTTTCAAGCGATTGTGGCCTATATGTTGATAAAAAGCCACTAGAGTCATCCAATATAGAATCAAGAACCATATAACATCTTTTTATCCCTACCAAGAACAGAGCGTGATGAAAAAAACGCTCCGCGCTGTTCGCGTTTCCTTCGATGCCTCGTGTAGCCCATGTTACGATGCACTGTCACTAAATGACACAAGTCATTAAGTGGTATATATATATATATATATATATATATATATATATATATATATATATATATATATATATATATATATATATATATATATATATATATATATATATATATATATATGTATCCTCTTCTTAATTTCTTACCATTGTTGTTCCTTCCGGTTGTTATATATCGTTTTTTGTGAACGATCTAACAGTTGTTCGACGAAAGAACTTACGAACACTCATTAGATTGTTGCGATGTAACACCAGCAAAGACGGACCATATGGTTCTGATAAAGCACATGTGCCAAGCCTGTATGACTAACAGGTACACTCTCAGAAAAAAGTCGAGTATTTTGGGAGTATTTCTGCTACACAACCATAATCGTCATCTGGCCAGCTTGCTCACGTTTCCTCTCCTGAAAACCTGGCTCGACGATCGTGACCGGGAAGTGCCGGAACGGCGGTGATAACGCCAGGAAAGTACGCGGGGTAGATGACGATTATAGTTGTGTAGCAAAAAGACACCCTTTTTTACTCGGTTATTTCTTAGAGTGTATGCGATTTCCAAGCTCGGCGAAACCAGCGATTGGTGTGTTGGAGACAGTCGGATGACAGGCATTCGTGTGTCCATCATGAAAACATTCGACTATGCGACCGTTCCCCATCGTCTCGAGTGCGCTCTTTCTTTGATACTTAGCGTTCAATTGGAAAATGAAACATAGTTTGGTTCCTTTTTGTGTGCGTTAAGAAGATCGAAGGCTGCCGAAGCAGGTTTCATGGCCGAGTTCCCGATATTCACGGTAAGATTCTAGCCCCCGTAGCACGCCTTTGTAATGGCGGTGAATTGATATATTTAGTATTTGAACCGTCTATCGCGTTTTGCTCCAAGATGAGCGCAGTGTCACCTGTATATATGCGCCAATCTGCCTGCGTAGTTTTGAATATGTCCGTTTATTTCTGTCTCCTACGCCCCTCACAGGCCAGGCGTGAAGAAAATGCAGCCTCGTTGGCACATGATCCAGCTTGAGGCACTGTATCTGATATGTATCTGTGACGTGCAGCCGGCAGTAAACGGTATTTTCGTGATACAGGATCCGAGTGTTCGTGGGGGGGGTCGACAGTTAAGACACAACCCCGTCACGAGGGGGGCGGGGGGGGGGGGCTGAGTGGGTGGCAGGTGAATCTTTTTGCGGTGCTGCTCTCAACCCTTCCTTACCCCCCCCCCCCCCCTCCACACACACACACACACACACACACACACACACACACACACACACACACACACACACACACACACACACACACACACACACACACACACACGCACACGCACACGCACACACACACACACACACACACACACACACACACACAATGCGGGGGTTGGGGTACGTGCGCGTCTGCAGTTGTCGTAGGGCCGCCGCCTGCGTCCTGTTAAGCTTGTCGCTGGGTGGAGGGAAGCTTCGGCGGGCCAGGTAGGAGGACTTGGTAATTTCGTTGTAGCTCGTCAAACGGTCTTTGGTTACAGTGGCTAGACTTGTACTTTGGTGTTGCCCCAAAGACGATGGTCGCTGGCGCGGTTCGTGAGCTCGCGCGCCTTGGCGTGTGCCGTCTCGTTTGAGTTGCGGTACGTCTCGGATACCTCTCCCATGTGAGCCGGGAACCACAAGATTCTGGTTTGAAGCTCTACCTCCCCCTGGACTTTGCTATTGCGCAGGACTCTGGCCGCTCGTTGCGAGATCCATCCTTTGACGAAGTTTCTGACTGCTTGCCTCGAGTCGCAGAGGACAGTCGTGCATGTCGGATCCGTGAGCGCGAGCGCCACCGCGACTTCCTCCGCTTCTTGTGCGTACTCGCACGGTATACTTGCCAATGTTCTCACTTGGCCTTTGCAATCGACGACCGTGACCGCGAAGCGCGAGGCGTTCTGCGTATTCAGCGGCGTCAACAAACCGCGTCCCCATTTCGTCCCCGTAAGTGTGCAGGAGAGTTCTTGCCCTGGCCACTTTTCTGCCCATGGTAAGAAATAAAACATCGCGAATCAATGCGCCGATGAGTGGATGAGTGAGACGAGTGAGCCTCGAGTGCCTTTATACCGGGTGCGTCCACTCACAACGATCGAGAGTGGCAAATGATTGTTTACTTACTGTGACATTTCGTCCAGACTGCGCGGTATTGCATGTGGTTGTTTGGCTGTGATAATAGTGGGCACTTGCTCATAGGTTATAATCTATGCAGCCGTGTATATAAAAGAAAACGAAAGGAGGGCGAGGGCAAAACATAACTAGATCATTGGTAACTCTTACGGGACGCTGAGCAATACAATGTTGCTAGTTAACCTAACAAATCATCAGCTTTGTAGTAAATTAAAAAAAAAAATTGGGGACCCTTAATCTTCGCCTTTAAGAGTTGAACGCGATAGCGAAATCCTGTCCCTAGTGCGTACTTCAATCACTTAGTACATACTATGTAATGGGTAGCATGCTTTAAACCAGGAGCAATTATGCGCGGCAAATGTGAGAAATGTTTTTGAACTTGCTATGCACCCACTACGTGGTGTTAAGGGAATACGCGCAGTAAGGTGTGGGCCGTTTGTGATGGGTGGCTGGCTGTAAACTATGAAATCGTTATGATAGTCACATATCCTGACGCCCGATGGCAATGTACGCTTGTACCACGCAATATTCCTGGGATATTACATGTTATATTGCGACGCCTATATAAAAGAGTCTTGCGTTTGCGAAGCATGAAAGTTATTTTTACTGCATTTCCAAGCAGAGGAAGTTATTTTCACAGTATTCCCAAGCAGAGGCATGGCCGTGTGGTAGAACACCTGCTTGCCACGCAGACGACCCGGGTTCGATCCTCACTCGGACCCGAAAATTTTTATTATTTATTTTATTTGCATCTTTCTCGATTTTTCAGTCACGGACAAAATGATGATTTTTCGCTCACAACCAACGACGCCGACGCCGGAATTTCTGCGAAACGAGCTCTTTAACGCTATCGCATTAAAAAGAACGCCAGGCCTGCGCGGAACGCGCAGCACAGTCACAGCGAAAGCTGGAAGAGTGGCCTTCCTAGAGCCTTTTGTAAACACTCTTGGGACAGCTACTACAAGCTCACTTGCATGGTACCCACTACGCCATAAATCATCATAGTTTTTGTGTAGTGGGGAAGCGTCCACTGCGCTATTATTGGTCATTCTTCGGAAAAGCGCGGTACCCGCTACACACTTGTAACGCCTTATGTTGTAACGCACTTTCTTGATGCTGTGGCTGACGACGATGAAGACATGCCTGAGGCTTTTGTAATCGGTTGGAGCATTGTACGACCTACTCGTTACGCAATTCGCATTGTGTGACGCCTGGTTGTTACTTTACTGTTCTAAAACGCTCTATTACACTACACATGTTAACGCGATTCCTTACCGGACATGAAACCTGCATAGGGTCAGTTTGCAACGCAGTTTCAAGCACCGGCGTAGCTCCGTGGTAGAGTAGCGGGCTTCCACGCAGAGGGCCCGGGGTCGATTCCCATTCTGTCCTAGGTATTTTTTTATTTATTTAGTTTTTTTGTTATTTCGCGCGATAGTGGTTACGGACACCGGCGGTGGCGGACAACTACGGCGCAAAAACGGCCCTTGTTGAGAGAGAGAGAGAATAAAAAGAGAAAGGCAGGGAGGTTAACCAGAAGTGTAGCATCCGGTTTGCTACCCTGCACTAAGGCGAGGGGGGAAAGGGAAAAGAAAGACGGAAAAGGAAAGTGAAGAGGAGAGTAGACGCGCGAATAAAAAAGAAAAAAGAAAAAAGAGGGCAGGGCGCTATAGCCTATTCAATAGGCCACTGCCATGCAAAAAGTTCAGTAAGGCCTTGACTGACTTTCTCTGTGAAGACAGTTGAGATCTCATAAGAGCTAGCGAGATGGTTGTCGTGAGGGTGGACAATCTAAGGCTCGGTGTGACTCTACTAACCCAACTATTTGCTGTTTTCGCGGCATTGGTGCAGCAGCTGTCGGCGTATGACTACGCTAAGAACACGTGTGATGAACGGAAACGGAATTGCGCACGTCTTTGGTGGCGACGACTTTAAACGGCTCATATACATCAGCATGCACAACCCGTGTTAGAAACCGCTTGTGGTGAGTCAAGCAACAGCAGCGTTAACAAGATAGGTGAATCAGATATGTTGGAATGTCGCGCAGGAAACAATTATATAAGAGGTGCATGAGTGATTATGCTCAAATAAACAAAGAACGAAGACATCGCTGAACTGCGGGGATGTTGATATTTTAGTGATCTAGTGTCTGGCGTCTGTATACCCGGATGTCTAAAGAATCGAGTATAAATTTGTGAAACAAGAAAATTTGTGAAACAAGAATAATTACTATAACGATGTAAATAACGACGCTATAACGAAGCGACGTCTACAAGGACTGATTTTTTTTTGTACCTAGGGCACCAAGGCTACCTTAGAACAAATACACTACGTTAGCAATACCTACTTCCTTACCACTACGTTACTGAACTTAACGCTACCTTAACTACTACATTAACACTTAAAACCAACACACTACCTTCATGACATGGAGTACCTAAATGATGACTGTTAGTAATAACTTACTTTCCTACATTTAATCGAGATAACGTTTAGGATTTACTTCCTTTCGACCACGCTCTGCTGCCTTAGCACCTAAACATTTTTTTTTATTTAATTGGCTTTTCTAAAGTGTACCGTGGGAAATTCCCTATTCATTAATTCCCCTATATTTTAATAAGCTCCCGCCAGGCCCGCAGCCAGTAATATTTTTCTGTGGGGGGAGGTTGGGGTACTTGCTGAAGGTCTTGACAGTTTTAGAAAAACATCTATTTTCATCATTTATTAGATGTGAAGCATCTTATGGCGAAGCTTAATCCGGTGGTGGTGGTGGTGGTGGTGTGCCGCGTGCCCACCCTTACTGCGCATGCGCAAACAGTTAAAGAAAAAATAAACATAAAAAAACCTCCTCTCCCCCTCTCTCTCCTCTAGGCGTCCCTCCCCACGGCAACCACACCCTCACTGCGCATGCGCCTCCCTTCCTCTCTCCCCTCTTACACTCCCCCCCTCTCTCCGTCCCTGCCCGCGGCGTCTAATTCCCCCCCTGCGCATGCGCGTCCCCCCCCTCTCTCTCCTCTCCTACGCTCCCCCCCTCTCCTCTACGCATCCCTGCCCACGGCGTTCACACTCCCCACTGCGCATGCGTGTCACCCCCCCTCTCTCTCCTCTCCTCCGCTTCCCCCCTCTCTCGCCTCGGGACGCCGACGCAGGCAGCGTCTGCTAGCGAGTTTCTTCGTTGAAAAAACCGACTGCTCGCGCTGCACAACCGTTCACTGTCCATCCCGTATATATAGCAATGGATCTTGACCTCCAAGGTGGTGCCGGTGGAAGATTTCTCCTGTGCGTTGTTGAACAATAAAAATTCGCAGCGTGCGCGTTAACTAAAAGCGGACTGCGGGTCTCTGTGTCCAGTCGGAGTCTTCTGTCTCTCATTGCCCATTAGCAGCGATTGGCATGTTCCAGTAGGAAACACTGCTCCATCACTGCCTGCTTTGCGCCTCCCCAGTTTTCTCTCCTGCGCAACGCTGCTATGAGCGCCAGCGTCAACGCCGCCGCCAGTGTAAGCGTTAGCGCCCGCTGCTTCACATCTACACATGGTTCCCTTTAGCGGGAGATGGTGTGATTTTTTTTCGTTGAAACAACACCGCCCATCATCAGAATCTCAGGGAACAAGGCGGCCTGCCCCCCTCCCCACCTGGCTATGGGCCTGGCTTACGTCCGTTGTACCTCAGGGTAGCGTGGAATACCCCCACGTTATGTTCCCTTGCTTTTCTTTGAGGAGCAGACCCTTCCTCACCCCCTTCCCCCCCCCCCCCCCCACACACACACACACGCATGAGCCGAGCATACCACCACGAACAAAACAACAGACAGATGGCGATTTATCTTTACAGCGTCATCTTCGAAGCGACTCTCTGACATTTATGACGGGTACTAGTACAGAAAGTGTGTGGCGGATGACCCAGGATAGATTTTCCCCTAACTTAGATTTTTTCCTAATGCTCCACCATTTCATAACATTTCGGTTCTTACATCGACCTTAACGGTACATCAGTTAACCGGGCATTCTCTCTCATAGAGGCAACACGTCTCGACCAACTGCTGCACCGGGATGTATATATAGAACGAACGTTCCGGCGCATATGCTAGCCAGAGAATCCGCGCCAGGAGGTCCACGTGCCCCCCAACTCCCACCCCTAAATCGAATTTTGTCTTCTTTTTTCGCGCTGTCAGTCGAGCGTGTAGCCGATATGGAAGGCAGAAATTGGTCCCGACCACTCAACCGAGTAGGGCTAACGGGAGAAGAGGGATAAACGAAAAAAAAAAGAAATAAAATAGAGACGCTCGAGGGCCAAAACAAAGCTAGAACCGTCCCACCTACCCCGTACACCGCCACAGGCGCCTACCCAGGTAGCACACATGGTCTAGAAAACGTTTTTTTAAGGGATAAATGGGATAAAACGGATTCTAAACCATTTTCGACGTTTTAAAAACGTCACAGAAAAGTCGTTTTATATCTCTTTTTGGTAACGTCTTGTAAAGAGATATTTCAAGACGTTTGCCTGGTTCTAAACCATTTTCGACGTTTTAAAAACGTCACAGAAAAGCCGTTTTATATCTGTTTTTGGTAACGTCTTGTAAACAGATATTTCAAGACGTTTTTCTGATTCTAAACCATTTTCGACGTTTTAAAAACGTCACAGAAAATCCGTATTGTATCTGTTCTTCGTCACGGCTGCAACGTCTTGTAAGGAGATATTTCAAGACGTTTTAAAAACGTCACGGAAATGCCGTATTATATCTGTTTTTGATTACGGCTGCAACGTCTTGCAAAGAGGTATTTCAAGACGTTTGTCTGATTCTAAACCATTTTCGACGTTTTAAAAACGTCACAGAAAATCCGTATTGTATCGGTTCTTCGTAACGGCTGCAACGTCTTGCAAAGAGGTATTTCAAGACGTTTGTCTGATTCTAAACCATTTTCGACGTTTTAGAAACGTCACAGAAAAGACGTCTAGAAAACGTAATTTATAAGACGTTTTCTCGCCGAGCAGCAGAGCGCGCGCCATTTGGTCGTTGCATGCACGGGCATGTTAACCACCGAGAATTGAAATTTGAACTCGAGCCTGCGCACGCCATTTCTCATTGCGCTAAAGAAAGTAATGCGCAAAAGGATAAAGGGAAGTGGTGTCGACATTGCATCAGCATTTATGAAGGCTTCAAAGTTCGTTAACCAGTAAACTTTAAGTTATTTACTCAGCGACCACCGTCTAACTTCCTCGCGAAAGTCTGAGCACTGACTGTATCCATCCGCGCGACTATTGCTTCTGCAATGTCAGTTAAGCTCGTCGATTTCGCGTGTGCTGTCGCGCTCACCGGTCAGCTCTCTGTTGCTTTGTTGCGTGCTTGTGTCGTGATTCATGGATGTTATGAACGCAGAAGAATGCACTCATCAGCTTGCGCTTGGGACGCCATCGCAACTTCATTTCTTCCATGCTCGATAGACGGACGTGGTTACGTGATGTGCGATTGGTTTTCTTTGGATTTGCGGATTCTCTAAACCACGGGCTTCTGTTGTTTTTGAAGGTAGGTTCATTTTTATTTCATTTGAGCTCAGTATATGAGAACCTAGGCAAATGAAAAAGCGCGTTGCGAATATTGCATCACTGGTTACATGTGGGACATGCTTCATCAATAGCTGTGTACGGAATTTATTCAGCATACGTGATAAAAAGCTGTCCAAACGTAAATTCAGGCCACGGTTTCCGTTCACATTCGAACGAACATGAGCGGAAACTGTATTTATATCTGTTAGCCTAACTTCAGTAAAATTACTGTTTTCTCTTGGCCGTTTGATGAGGTAGTTTCAACATATAGATTAGGTTAAGCTACGTGTGCCGTGTAATAGGTAGTTTCAGAATAGGGTACGCAAAGATAGCGTTGGTTAGGCAGGTATGCTACTTCCGCCACTTAACGTGAGATGATGGCGTACGACGCGTGCGCAGTAACCAGTATTACAATAGGGTACGCAAATATAGCGATTGTTGTGTACGTATAGCGTATACGCATGCGCAGTGGCAACGAACGCTAACGAAATGCTTTGCGCACCGAATTCTAAAACTGCATGGAAGTTACGGCATGTGCCATCCGCTTTATTGTGTCACAGAAGTTTGTGGATAAGAGAATATTTTCAGCGACAGCGTACTAGTGCATGGTTTCTTCCCCAGTACTACCTTTGCGTAATGACAGCCTGGGCGCGCTTTTCTGTTAGTTGCGAATCTCTGAGGGCATGATCAGCGTCAAAGGCGCGTTTCACGGGGAGGAGTTCACCATTTTTTCTCAATGCTGTGATTTCTCAGTGCTGCCTTGACTATCGCGCTTTCAGACTTCTGATTTATATGTTGTCCCTTCAGTGTTAACCTCCTCCTCTCTCTGGTAAGCTGGCACTTCTTAGCAGAACCAAAAGGTTCTCTTGCGCGTCTCTTGTGCCTGGTTAAATATATCATGCCCGCTCTCTGTCGCCGTGCGGTGTTATCGAGTTTTCAACTTTACACACCGTCCTATTTTAGGTTTTATAGCATATATTGAAATTATCTTTTCTCCTATTTATTACAGGTGGTACTCGCCCTAGATGTTTAGAAACAAAGGCTACATCAACTAAATTATGACTTTCTTCTTTTTGAGGGGTGACCGGCAGGTTTTCGTATGAATAAAAATGGATGTCAAGAGAAAATTGGTTTAGTTGTGCTCCTTGTTGTATGTTGCTGTAATTGACAGCGTTCATATTTTCTGCTAGCCATGGTACATTTCAGGTTAACTAGTGTGCTCTCTAGGGATATCAGACAATAATTCCTGTGTTAAGTTTTGTACGCTGCATTTCGAAGCCTGAAACCGCTACTTATTTAATGGACGCAGCTTGAAACATGAATGCTGCATCCACAAATATTTTATAACTAACGTCTAAGATGATACCTCGTGTTCAGAACGTTTAGTCTTACTTCTGTAAGGATGCCAGAGTTCTTCGTCAACACTTTTTAAGCGAGACATCTTCCAACAGAGTCATGTTGTATGAAAGTTCCTAAAAGTTACATTTCGTGAACAATACATTTCAGCAACAATGATTTTGCTAGCCATTTACGTTCTTTTTTTAATACGTATTCTTGGCTGGATGGGCCAAATATTATTTTGCGGTTTTGTTTTCTTATTAGTGTTTTCAACACATTGGAGTCGATTTCCACTAGCTATCGGACTTGTGTGACAGATTCATCAATGTGCGATAACAGCAACTTTGTAGAGACTATCGATCACCTCTTGCGCCGCTGTCCCGAATTTCAACATCGCCAAACTCTCCAGTGTGCCTTCAGGACACTTTACGGCCGGCCTATCACTGAAAGTAAGATCTTGGGAGTATGGCTTCACGGCACATCAGCCCAGAAAACTACACGAGCCTTCCTGCAGTACTTCAAGGCAACAGAATTGAGCGACCGCCTGTGATATACACGCTCCTGTGTGTGTGTGTGTGTGTGTTTGTGTGTGTGTGCGTGTGTGTGTGTGTGTGTGTGTGTGTGTGTGTGTGTGTGTGTGTGTGTGTGTGTGTTTGTGTGTGTGTGTGTGTGTGTGTGTTTGTGTGTGTGTGTGTGTTGTGAAATGTCTCTCTATTTTTCACTCCCTCATTCCCCGCCCCATAAGTAGGGAAGAAAACTGGCCGAACCGTCGGCTTCAGCGACATCACCTTTTCGACGAATTCACTTCATCCTAGTGTTTTATTCAGTAGAGCTAATTGATACAATGCTTACATATTGCAGAATGGCTGTACCAGGTCCTAAGTTTTCTCATATTGCATTAATTGTTAGTTGTTTGACAACAATTTGCTAATGATGAATCGTGCAACAAAAAGTTGTGTTCTTGAAGGTTGGATACCATATAGCTGCAGTTTAACTACCGCGATATTCTGTGTTCTTTTGCCGCTTCTGTATGATATCTAGTCGCATGCTGTATCTGATTTTGTGGTTTTTACGTTTCTGTTGTGTACAGGAATCGTTGCTCTTTTACGTAATAAATATACGACGTCACCACTTGTCTGTGAATCTACTGAGCTCTCACTCTGTAATAGTAATTACAGAATAAAGCAACTGTAATTACTTTAACAGAGAGGGCTTGTTATAAACGTGCACTAAATCCACGTACAAAAACAAAACGGCAAAAAGAAAAGATTCTGCACGACGTTTTAAAAACGTCTAGAAAACGTCTTTTCAAAGACAATGCGACGGGACATTAATGGGATTTTTTAAGACGTTTTAAAAAACGTTTTCTAGCAGAATGGGATATTTTGTGACGTTTTTAAAACGTTTTCTAGATGGTCTTAAAAACGGATTCTAGCCGGACATTAGACGAGATATAAAACGTTTTCTAGACCTTTTGCTTCTTTTCTGTGACGTTTTCTAAACGTTTATATGTTCTCGGATAAACGTTTAGAAAACGTCAATTATCTGTTTTGTGCTACCTGGGTATCCTGCGATCCACTTCTCCCCATTATCGCTTCATCTGGATCGACTCTTTCCATTTTCGTCCCTCCATTTTAGTTCCGTGACCGCGCATCGTAAGTTCTGGCCGTATGCGCTTGTTTTTCTATGTTGTTATTCTCGCGAACTGTCAGGTATAGAAGGAGCGCGGTGGCAAAATCACCACCACCATATCATCCTATGCGGACGATACGCCGAGTCCACACACGACGCAAGCAAACAAGCTTGCGCGGCCCGTATAACGTAATCGTCTTCCTCCTCTCCACAGCGTACAGTAATGAGTGAGAGGGATAGAGCGATGAAGCTCGTAGAGAGAGAGAGAGTTACTGTAGCTATAAACGCGTGTAACGTCCTCCCCTTCACCGCTTATCCAAAACCAAAAAGACAAGCGCCGATGGCCGTCACGTGACGTCGGGACGCCACGCGACTCGATGCTGCCGGCAGATGGTGCAGCTGCCGACGCTTGAAAACCATTGAATGCGATCACCCCCCTCCTGCCCGCACCCCCCCCTCAGACCCCGCGGCGGCGGCGGCGGTTGCATGTATTAATGCGGCAGTTCCCCTCCCTGCCCGGTCGTCGCTTTTGAAGTGAGAGTGGCCAGCTAACGGTTCCTCGCGAGTCTACTGGCCCGTATGGCTACGGCGGCTCGTGACACGAGCGCGATCTATGAGAACGCGAGCGCGTAAAAGTAAAACGAGAAGCGAAGGCAAAAAGCGCGGGAAAGGGGGAAGCCACGCGTTGCCTCTCGCTTTTCTCACTCACTCACTTTCGAAGCTTCATTTCGTTCGTTGTCCCCTCTTCTCCACGCATAGCTGTCAGCAAACAACGATGCCATAACCTGTCCTTTCCCCCTCTCTCTCTCTCTCTCTCTCGAATGCTGCCACCTAGACAGCAGTCCTGTGGCGCTGGCGTTACAGCTTTCTCCTTTTTGTAACTCGCGCTTGGGGTTACAAATCTGGCGTTCCTCAGCCTTTTATTTTTCCTCTTTCCCATTCCCCCTTGCCCTCTGCTTCTGCCTCCCAGTTTAGCCGCCTGCAATCTCCTCTTTTTTCTCTCTCTGAAACTTTTCCTACGGCCATCATAAGTTGCGACAATTATCCTTTCCTTTCAAATTTTACGAGAATCCTCTCCCAATATTTCCCTTTCTCCCTCAAGTCTTTGTTGATGTTCCTTCTCTTCCACCTACTCATCACAAGATACGATCCCCCCCCCCCCCCCTCCCCCCCCCCAACCCTCCATCTTTTCTTTGTTCTGCCCATCTCTTCCATTCTTCCCCTTCTCTCTACACAGTCCATCGGTTCAGTTCACAGACCCTTCCATTCCCGTGATAAGCACGCCGTTACGCCTGCCACCTCGTATATGTTGAGCAGAGAGAGAGAGCGAACAGAGAGAGAGGGGCCAGAGAGGGGGTGCTGCATCGGTGGTTCGACATGTGGTTCGGTGGCGGCGTCTCTGAGCGTCTCCCCCCATAAACCCCTGCTGCGTGTTGGTATATCAGGCGACCGTTGTGCGGGGTAGAATACCGTATGGTTCGAGTTGGTCGTATAAAGGCGCAATTCGCTCGATCTCCATGGGTCGCCATAACGCTTCGCTATAGTTAAAGGGAAAGAAACGCCCGCGGGTGCCGATGTCCGACCACACGCAGGACAGTTGAATAAAACTCTCAACACGGCGCCTGCTGGTCCCCGTTAAACCAACTAAAACGTTGCACATGCCATTCCACTAGTTCCATATGTTTCCTAGCGGAATCCACATATCTTTCATGTTTGCCATATATAATTGCCTTATATTATTACAAACGTACGGAATTATTGTAATGACATACGCAATGGTTCAGCAAGGAAGCCCAAGCTTTTAACGCGAAAGCGTTAAACAGCTCGTTTCGCAGAAATTCCGGTGTTGGCGTCGGCATCGTTGGATGTGAGTGAAAAATCGTCTTGTCCGTGACCGAAGAAAAATAAAGATGCAAATAAAATAAATAATAAGAAACTTCAGTCCGAGTGAAGATCGAACGCAGGACGACTGCGTGGCAAGCAGGTGGTCTACCACAGAGCAACGCTATTACTCGAAACTAACTTAAAAAAAAATACAATATGAATGTCACTTAAGCGTAAGGAGTCCGTTAAACGCGCGTAATATTGAGTGGCAGAATCGTATAATTGCGCCAGGCGTCGAAACATGCGAATTGCACGAGTGGGTGTTTTAAAGGTCGACCTATTACAAAGCGTTCGAACAAATTGTTACAAGCCATGATGAACAACTAGGAATGCTCCATCAAGGCGATGGAGACGACGATTAAAATAGCGCTCGCGTTGTTAACATGCGAACCTCTTGTTACAAGCCTTGATGGAGCATTACTTGTTGTTCATCCTGGCTTTTAACAATATGTTCGTATGTTGCCTCACGGACGCGTAGTGGGCCCTTCGCTGATTCGCAAAAGGAACAATTATGGAGTAGTGGGCGCCTAAACAATTGTACTTGGCTGTAGACATTCTAGGATAGTTTGAAACGGCCAATGTTACGCGCATAGTCGTTCGTTTCGATACGGCGCGGTTGAGGCATGCACCGAGAACCGAAGCGCGGCTGGAAATTGAGAAGGCGATGCGCACAGTGCCCGATTACGCTATCGCGTTCTACTCTTGAAGGCAAAGCTCAAGCGTCCTCCAAGTTTTGTTTTTTGTTATTTTATTTTTCTCGTTCCTAAGAAGGCAGAATTGCTGTTGTTTGAATGGGAAGGTTTAAAAATGAGTAATAATAATAATAAGTGGAAAATAGACAACCACCCGTTTGTAGCACGAAGCCACAAGGAAATCCGTACGGATTTCTCAGAAAGAAAAGCTTCCTACTTGCCAAAAAATTCGTCCTGGTCCCGGGTTCGAACCCCGGAGCAGGACGAATTTTTCGGCAACTAAGAAGCTTTTTCTTTCTGAGAAATCCGTACGGATTTCCTTGTGGCTTCGTGCTACAAACGGGTGGTTGTCTGTTTTCCACTTATTAACCCTTCCGCCACCTTGCTGGATTCCACAGAACTCATTTGCAGTAATAATAATTTTCTGCGGTTTTCGGTGCTAGAGCCACGATAGGATTATGAGGGACGCCATAGTGTGGGGGATACGGATTAATTTTGATCAACTGGGGTTCTTTAATGTGCAACTAAATATAGGAACAAGTTTAGCATTTCTCCGCCATTGAAACGTGGCCGCCATGGGAACGGGAATCGAACCCGCACCCTCGAAGGACAACAATCCGACTCCACAGGGGCCAAGCTACCATGGTAGGTAAAAAAAAAGAATAAAGAAGAGAGAAAGACTATTACGGGGAGATGTGACTCGAAAAAAACAAAAAGGTTTCTTTAATCTATAGGCTAGGGCAAAAAACTTTTTTGCTGTTTACATATGTTATGCTTATTTCAATTATGTAATCAGTTTAATAGTAAGTTGCATAGTTTTCGTTTCGTGCCATGACAATATGTAAAATATAGCTCTTTTTGGACACACTTTTCCCGCCACTAAAGTTTTATGGTCATGAACCATTAATGGCTCATTCCTCCACAGTAACTGTACAGTGCAAATTTTAATGAGCAAGAAAAGTTTTAATGTGAGAAGTCTTCAAATGCTCAGCCCATACTATATGCTTACTTTAAGTTCATAATAACCATGTAAGCGATACCAGGTTTTAAAGAAGATAATTGGGCTTTTCACATGTTTAGAAATTTGTGTGAAAAATTTTTCATTCCGATCTGGCCATCAGAAATACCAAAAAACATGATGTCCAATCTCAAGAAGTTGCCCACAACTGCATCTTGAGAAAAGCGCGTTTTAAACGTAGAAAAGAGAGCTCATCTATGAGACAAAGATATGCTTTTTAAAACGATTTCTTCCATCATCAGAGCTTGGGAATCGTGGTTATCTTGAGCATGCGGCTTTGGTGATCCCCTCATGCGAAATGCAATGGCAAGCAGCCCGGTGACAATTTCCAGGGAACTCTCGACAATCAGCTCTTTATAGTTTTTAATAGCCACCTTGTGCTCTTTAAAAACGAATTTTAACTTTCTTCGAGTTTAACTACAACCTTGATTTTTTTTTGTCATCAAAGTACATAAACTAAACTTGTGAAATGAAGTAAAAAAAATATTCAATTTTGGAAAAACAACTTGCGTTTTTCGGGTAGCATCTCCTCTTAATGCACGCGTTTTTTTCACTAGGGTGTTTTACCTGCGCCACCGAATACCATGCCTTTTACATTACGGTACTGCCAGTCCGCTTTGAGTATTCCGACAATACCTTCAACGGCTAATACGGTTGAAAGTATTCTGTACATTTCCGCATCACGGTAATTACGACTGATTTTCATGGCCTTCACGAGAACCAGCCAGCATTTGAGGAGTCGGGGTACGGTGTATCCATCCGTACTAGAAAGCTGAAGTTTTATCGAATAGGTTTTTGAAAATGTCAGGCAACATTGCCATTTGGAAAGAAGACCTTTCCCATATCTTACATATCAGTCATTACGGAAAGGAATTTGGCGCCATTATTATAACAACATATCGATACCTATCTGCAAAATGTCTAAAACGTGGACGCCGATTCTCAAATATCGAGTTTTGTTTCACAGTTATGTATCAACATATGGTGCCGCAGGGGTTGCATCGCGACAAAAATACTTGAGAGCAGTCGTGCCTCTGTAGCTCGTGAACGTAATTATTACGAAAATAGAAAATAATATGGGTCGAACACAGTCATGTTCGGGCCGCGTGTTTGAGACCCCTGGATTAAGGGATGGATAGTAATAATAATTGTTGTGGTTTAACGTCCCAAAACCGTGATATGTTTCTGAGAGACGCCGTAATGGAGGGCTCCGGAAATTTCGTCCACCTGGGGTTGTATGACGTGCACGTAAATCTAAGTACACGGGTCCTCGAGCATTCTCGCCTCTACCGAAAATGCATTGGAAAGTGCGTCCGCCGCGGCCGGGATTAAGGGGTGGATGCGTCCTGGGCGTAGCTACGCTACCGTCGATCGCCGCTTTCGTAGCGGAAATGTCGCGAAGCGGCTCTTGGCCACGCGCTCGCGTGGTCCGTAAACTTTTGTGGTTGAATGTACATACCCGCTTTCAGTGGAGCATACCCGCCCGAGATTGCGCCAACGCCAAGCGGAGTTTTGCCGGGCTTAAACAGTTACGCTGTTAAAGGAGCACTGACACAAAAAATTTTGCACCTCGTTTTTTTTTTTTGTTGGAATAGGTAGCTTACGACCCACTTATCACGGCTGGAAACCTAGTTTGCACGAGTGCGCGACGGTTAGTTATTTACAGACGTTTTTAGAGCGCCCAGTCGCAGTTTCGGTTTCAAAGAGCGCCGAGCTAGTCAGGAGCAGTTCCGGTAGCAAGATAAACGCAGCTGGCCACGTGACCACGCAGAACTGTGACGTAGGCGGCGCGCGCGAGAGCGGGCGCCGCCTACGTCAGGCACGGAGGAAGAAATCGTAGGTAGCGCAAGGGCACAACCAACAACCAGCCAACACAAAATCGTGACGTAGTTTGTTTACATTGCTACCGCGTTGATGTCGGCGTCGCGAGGGGCTCGCATCTCGCTCAGTCGTGCGGCATGCACTTTGAAATTGATTTTAAATATGTTCTAGGCTATATTTGCCCTTGATATTTCGTAGGCGTTGTCTATGTCTCCCCATACATCTATTTCACTCATTATCTCGCCTTCGAAATCTTGTGTCAGTGCTCCTTTAAAACGCGAAGCTATTCCGCTCAGTGAAGCTGGGTGACCAGCGGAACTGACGGAAGTGAAATCTCCTTTGGGAGTTGTCTATGAGGTGCGTAAGCGTAGAATTTTATTGTACGGCGCGTCATTTACCAGAACTCTGTTTTAGGCGGGCATCGACCGCTCGTTCGGCAGTATTTTGAACGGCTCCTTAGGCGCATGGCGAAACGCATGTCTGCAGACATGCGTTTTGCCATGCGCCTTTTAAGGGGATGGTTTTTCCTGGTTTGTGCAATTCTCCATGTAGCCTGTATGTTTGTCCTGCAAATGGCTTTTAATACATCACCACGAAAGTCATCGAAGCCTTCATAGAAAGCGTTCTCTCTCTACATTTGTTTTGCACCCTTGCTACAACGCATTCATGTCGTTCGAACGTACAGTCAAGCCCGCAGAACTTGGAAAAATGCGGGAATTAGTTCGATATATCGTAAAGTTCCATATAAAACTTTTACGGTATTTTGGGTGATTTCGGTGTGAAGTGCGGCGCGCAAATTTGCTTCACGACCCTCCTTCGCAGTACTTCAAGGCTTCACGGCAATATGGAGATATTTGTTAAACATTTTTTTCCGGCGGTTTGGCAGTTGGGGGTGAGGGTTATATGCAGGCGCGGGTTATACCGGATAAAATACGGCATCGGATGTAAACAGAGCACCTCAGCGTCGTTATACGCAGCCGTGCATACTCGTCGAACGCCTGAAGCCTCTAGACCGCATTGGCACTTATGTCGCCCTCATTATTCAATCGTGTTGGGCATGCTTCTTGGGATGCTGTATGCAGCGGCGGCATTAGACTTCTTTCCTCCATCGACTGTGTGGGTCATCGCCAGCTTTGCGGAGAACAGTAAGTGTAGTGAAAATACGGTTATTGGTAGAGGAACGACGAAGAAGACGGTTGTTGTGGTTGATGCTTGTGCTGGTTCTGCTGAGGCCACTGACTGCTGTCTCGGTGCTGTTCGTCATAAAAAACGGTTGCCTTACCTCGACTACTAAACGCATTCTACCATAAGTTTTGTTTTCACGGCAACCATAGCGCATGGGCGTCGGCCGGGGGGCGGCAGAAGGAGCACTGCTCCTTCCCCCACACGCACACCACGATGCAACACAGGCTTTGCACCCCCCAAGACAACATCCTGCAGACGCCCACGCATGCCACAGCGTTAAAGGGGCCATAACACCAAATTTTATATGCGAAGCATTTCTCTACGGACTGCAGGCACTTTGAGCGTTTCTATCTATCTATCTATCTATCTATCTATCTATCTATCTATCTATCTATCTATCTATCTATCTATCTATATCTATCTATCTATCTATCTATCTATCTATCTATCTATCTATCTATCTATCTATCTATCTAGCTGCCTACGTTTGGGTGCTCTCGTGATCGCCTCTTTGAACTTGGTGTAGACCAGAATTGGCATGGAAGGGTAAGATAGTTTGGGGAATACGACTGTCTGGCCACAACATGAATAACGTGAAAATCCTGTCGCGTACGTCGTCAAATCCTTTCCTCCAGACACGTGTGGCTCATACCCGAGTACCACGGGGCGCTGTACGCGGGTATGCGCCACAGGAGATTGACAGTTTATATCTACCCCGGAACGGCGACGACAGACATAAGTAACTTAAACGTGAGAGCGTTAAGAGAAACTGACATCGGCAGCGTAGACCTTAGGAATGCAAAGATAAAAAATCAGGATCTCTGTAGGAATCGAACCCAAGTATTCTGCGTGGCAATCAGCTATTCTACCACAGAGCCATGTCAGGTCTTGAAACTGCTCTGGAAAAATACACTATGCAGGCGTAAGGTCGGTGCAACTTCAGTTGTGGTTGTAGTTCTGGCTATCTAATTTTATAACAAAGCAATAAACGTTACATATGCAAACCTGCGACACAGACGTTATGCCAAGTTAGCGCCAACTGTGGTTCCAATGCTGACTCCACTTTTAGAGCAGTCTAATAAACATTACCTTTGTATTCCTATGATTCAGAAGGAAAAATGATAGGTGTAACCTTAAGAGACAGGAAGAGAGCAGAGTGGGTCAGGTCAGGGAACAAACGGGGGGTTAAGGATATCATAGTTGAAATCAAGAAGAAATGAACATGGCTGGGCACGTAGCACGTCGGCAGGATAACCACTGGTCATTAGGGGTAACTGAGTGGATTTCAATAGAAGGCAAATGAGTGAGGGGAAGACAGAAAATTAGGTGGGCAGATGAGATTAAGAAGTTTGCCGGTGTAAAGTGGCAGCAGAAAGCACAGGACCGGGAATGATTGGCGGAACATGGGAGAGGCCTTTGCCCTGCAGTGGGCGTAGACAGGCTGATGATGATGATGATGAAGGAAAGAAGTGTCAATTTAAGGGCTCGTTTTCTTTTAGACACAGTATTAATGAGAACTAACAGATAGGGATGCCAAGAAAAGTATAGGGGATGTTATTAGAAGTAATTGTAATGTAAATGTGAAGAAAGAAAAGTGGACGAAAAGATAACTTGCCACCGGCCGGAACCGATCCTGCGACCTTGGAATAACGCGTCCGATGCTCTGCCACCCAATGGTAGAGCCTCGCTCACTCACTGCCGTAATTACCACCGCTGTAGCTTCCCGTAACTCATTCACTCTCTTTATTTACTTTACTTACCATCTTTCTTACTTACCTACTTAGTTACTTATTAGGCTGTTAGTTCGTACCTCTTACATCACCACGCGTCTACACACACGTTCTGTCACTAGCGGCATCTGCTCCTATTATGACCGATCCACAGTAATACCGTCTTGCGTACGGGTGAGGGAGGAGGGGGGAGGAAGAAGAAGGGAGGTCACCGGGGCAAATGAATATACAATGCATATTGCATACGGGCGCCAGCCCGGGCCGCTGTAATAATCGATGCCGGTCCGCGTGCGCTTCGCACGACATCCGCAGCCAGATGCCATCGTCCGCGTGCATTTTTGACAAGAACGCGAGCCGTTTGGCTCTCTGCCCCCCCTCCACCCCCTCCTTGCCGTTCTTATTACACGAGCTCATAACACTATATCGACGGCTGCGGCCCCGTCGTGCCTATACTGCGGTCCACTCGGACACCGGTTCGGGGAAACCCAGCGCTCGCTCGCTCTGCGTAATGCGTCCAGCGCAGCGCAGGCATCCGATTCGATTATTCATCTCCTCCACCCTCCCGCGTTTCCGTGTCGTGTTTGATGTCGCGTGTGCCGAATGTATACGGCGTTGACTGCGCACCGCTGCGACGTATCATACGTGCCCAATAGACGTAAGCGATGGTCGTGACGTCATCTCATACCTAATCACGTCAACCGCAGGACCAAAGGCATTTTCCCTAGCAAACATAGTTTCGCGATTGAAAGTTGAACAATTAGCCACAAATTCATCTTACTAAAGGGAACGGGCGCTAACACGAGCATCTGAAAGAAACGAGAAAAAAAAAAAAGAAATAGAGCGCAGGCGTTCATTTTCAAGTTTATAATGCAATTTTGTTCTTCTTGTTTAAGCCAGTACTGGCAGGCCTACCTTTCAGAACACGGATATAATATCTCAAAACGTTATATGCAGGGCACAAATGGAATCGCGCGTGCAGAACATCGAATTCTTCCTGTATATACAGTGTGGCTGCCCTACGAGTCTTCTCTTTCTGTCCCGTGTCGCGATGCCGAATGTGCCCACTTTACCAACATCTACAAACAAGTCTAAACTAACTATGTTGGCGTTTTAGAGTGCTCCTGAATGATTTCTTTCCTGTGCTGACCAATCCTGTATGCGTCGTTGTCCACCTCCGCGGTGCAGTGTGCTCGGCTGCTGTTGGCCCGTTGAACGTGCATGATAGTCATGCGAGACAAGGCACGACGGATGTGCAACTGCGCGGCAAAGCAGGGTAGGAGACTATGCACTACCGATATCTCTCGCATATGAGGCAATCGAAATGTTATTGCCTCATGAAGTCGCGTGAGCATACTTATGGTGTCACTAATTGCGCCGAAAAGGCAGGAACCACCAGGAAATAATAACTCACTCGTTCTCTGTATGTTTAGAGGTTCTTTGGACGCACATTAAGAACTACGATGCGCTGCTGTAACATTCGATAAATTGAGCTCTTGAAGAGGTAAAGCAACACGTAATGCGGTAATTAGACGTTAAGTTCACGCATGTAACAACTTAGCCGTTTTGTTGGCGTGTTATTACAAGAATAGTGGTGGTGGTCGCTGTGTATTAGACTCGGCCGCCTGAAGTTCTTTGAACTCTACCTGATGTTCATAACTTCAACGTTCCTCTTTGTTTGTTTGTTTGTTTGTTTGTTTGTTTGTTACTTTGCCCTCACATAAAGACGTCAAAACGTAGGGCCTGGGCTATTTGGTGGGGATCATTATTAACGAAAAGTAACACAGACAAGCTATAGCACTTCAGTTTGTCGTTTCTTACTTGTCGGTGTACTTCTGTAGCAAATTTTTTTCCCAGCCCGGATGGAGTCACAGAAGAGCGTCTGGCGGGCCCTAAACGCAAGCACTTGGCTTAGTGTTAAGGACCGACAAAGCCAATAAGACACCGCGGCGGCGTGAGCATTAGCACTTCCATATTGTCACCTGGTCATGAACTGCGGCGAGCACGAAACCCGCATCCTGCAAAAACAAACGAAGTCGTTTGGGACAGCGCGCGCCCTCGCTCTGTCTTTTTGGTTTTGTCGCGGCCATATTGCGAGACCTGCGTCAGTCTATCTGAATCCGTGGTATTTCCAGCCCGAGGACCTTCTTTTCGCAGGTGAAAACAGGTGGAGGCGCTGGTGACAATGATCCGGTGACTTTTGCAGTCACGTTTTTTTTTTCATGTTGCCGTGTTTCCAACTAGATAAAAGGTATTTCTTCATTGGGAATACTTCTTTATACTGGGTCCTCCAGTTTGATTCCTGCTGTTCTGATTCCTCTAAATTCCGTGGCTTGTCTTAACCTTTGGCTTAATATTCGCCTAACACGTAACTAATAAACTAATTGTCGCGCCCTCGTGCGGTATTTGCACAGAACACTGTTGCTGTGCATTTATCTCCTAGTTCATGTTTCGTTTTTTTTTCTTTGCTAGATTGATATTATTTTCCACGAAGTGTCTTTGCCACGTATTGTATTTACGTCGTATGGTTCAAATGATGTATAACTCATATTGTTTATTGAACTGACTTCTTATACTTTATGTAGGAAGCTCTTCTGTACTATAATTATTGTTTGGTAGCCTTTAGATTTATTGGAGTTACTTGTGAATGTATCGTTTCGTTGTTTTTGTTATTGCACTTTTATCCGTACCAAAAATTGCTGCATGCTGCGAACTAACTTCTTTGTATTCGAACAGTTATATCTTTATGAAACAACTACAGAGGCCATCTGTCAAGTATTGTTACACATTTAGGTTCTGTACCTTTCTTGGTGTAAATCAAGAAGAAGAAAGCATATTGTCACGTGGTCATGACGTTCACGAAGGGAGCAGTCGACGTCTTCAAGGGGAAACACTTTATTTGGCCGAACTTGGGGCCTCGAAACTGAAACTCAAATTACAGCAAGTAATGCACGCTGGACACTGATAACGGCGCACAGAGCGTCGGTCGTCGAAAAACTCATCATCGTTGGGATGCGCCGTGTTCTTTTTTTACATTACGCATGGAACTTTCTAGCCTTATCACTGGTGGTCGCGCAAGCTCTAGAATAAGCTTCACTCTTCGCGTCTTGCGTGTAATCTTAACAAAACGATCTACTGAAATCGTGAAGCTTCGAACACCAAGGCGCAGTCTGCGCCGAGCTTTGCTCACAGTCTTTGTGGGCGTATACAGCATACAGCATAAACCGAATACAGCAAGATTGAAAGAAACGCGCGTGGCAATATGAATGAGAAAAGCTTGACCTTAGCTGCTTGATCGGAGAAACATTGCGATAAGGCACGAAAAGAGAGAGAGAGCGAGAAGAGGCACGTGTCCCATATTTCTAAACTTATTGATAGGCGCAATTAGCGTTGACCACCTACAAAATTTTTATTAAGTAAGGCACGCATGTGATAAAACAGAGCAGACGAAAGAGCCTTTGTAAGGCCTTAATGGGTGTAGTCAATATTTTTGTCTTCAATTATTCTGTATGGGCGCATAAATTACTGCATATCATTATATTGCGATGCCTCTCATTCATGAGTCTCTAGCAAATGGCCCAACTTCCCAAATGACTATTGTAGCAATGAGCTATAAAGAACGGCATTGCGGTGCACTCCGAATAAATATAGTAGCTTCACGGGGTCCCCTATCAAAGCTCAGGGATGTTTTTTTTATATTATATTATAGCCCTATCGAACCTTATACGGCCACTGCTTCCGGGAAACGGGCTCATGGTTCCCAAGTTATTAAAATAGTACCTTATTTACTAGCGTGCAAACGCCATGGACCAGATAATGAAGGCCTTATCTTCAATGTATGAAAAAAAAGAAGTCATTATCATACCAACCGCAACCGTATGGGACACGTGTATAGAAAACGGTATTGATGTGAATGTGGACTGCTTAATTCGAGAGCCCTCCGATGCACATGTTTCTCAGAGTGGTGTTTTCTTGACGAGTTAACCACATCTCATAACCATATCTACCGGGGCGGATGTTCCTTTTGCACATACAAACAAAACAGGACGAACAAAAGAAAGCTCTGGAAGACGTGGTGGGGAAAAAGAAACATGACGGTGCGCTGCAGTGCTTTCAATGTAAAACGCATGCACATACAATGTGATTTGGGAAATTTTCTATACTCATTTCTTTTCCTTCATTGGCTTAAACCTGTTGTACCGCAGGGTGTTGCGGGCTACCCCACGTTATTTTCCTTTGCTTTTCTCTCCGACACACACACACACACACACACACACACACACACGCACGCACACACACACACACACACACACACACACGCACGCACGCACACACACACACACACACGCACACGCACGCACACACACACACACACACACACACACACACACACGCACACACGCACGCACACACACACACACACACACACACGCACGCACACACACACACACACACCTACGCGCTCGCATAAATCAAAGTAAAAGAGGACATACAAATCAGCAATGTGTTACGATTTAAAAGCTGGTTGGGACATCGCTGGCCAGAGCCAAATGAAGCGTACGAAAATTTATGCAATTTCCTTGTCGTAACGCGCACGCAACACAATGCTTCATAACAGAGTATCCTTACTCTATCGATTGGTACGTGACAACCCGGTATGTCGAGTTGGTTAGTCACTTTTGACTGTGATATCTGCTGAACATTCAAGTGTGTTTAAGAACAAAAACGGAGCAGGCACAGTGAGACCGCGGATGACATTTGCACAAGGCGCTGTACACTGTCATGTTCGTGTAACCGTGTACTTCCGCACATAGTCGAATGCTGCAACGTCCTGCCCAGATATTTCAAGTCCGGCCGCCGCATACTCAAGCACCACGAAAGAATGTGGCTGCCAGGGCTAATTGGCGATGCTTAGTTCGTAAGGATAACAACACAAGAACGTAACGAGAAAAACCAAAGAAGACACAGGATGGAGCGCCGACTGCAACTTATCATTTGAAGTAAGCCCCGGTTGAAGTCAAAAGTCAGTTAGTTGAAGTCAGCAGTTTGTATTGTGTCTTCTTGCTTTTTTTTTTGTTACGTGATTTTGCTGTTGTACTTGCGAACTATGAATAACACAAAACGCGCAACTCTCTCTTGTGTCAACACATAATCATGTTAGGTCTCGATGAAACGGTGGTTAGCGTACTATAGTTTCTCAGATATGACGTTAGTAGTAGGCAGTAGACATGTCTTTGTAAACATGTGTCATAAAACGGAATACGCTGATAGATGTGACACGGCACATAAATGTTTCCTCCTTGATTTTCTTGTAGTGTAGCCAATTCTAAGTATTATGTTCTGTAGCTAAATTTTCCATTGCCAAAGTCAAGTCAAGGAGGTTACTGCGCACAGGCCTTCCTGAGAAGAACTCCTTGGGCGCCGTCATATAACGCCCTCTGGATTGGGGTGACCACACGCAAGCCCGCGTAAAAGATCACAATCGACGTTGGAGCTTGTCAGTTGGCGTGCGACTGACCAGAGGTGAGGCGCTCCCTCCACAATGGTAGAGTCCACAAAGGAACAGCCTCAATGCGAATTGAAGGTGTTTGAAGATTTTGGTTGATTAATCGAATGTGCGATTCATATATTCGTGTAATTGAAACATGCGTAGCCGACTTTGCAATAGTAAAGAAATGACATGAGCGAATCAAGTCAAAGGATAGATAAGTGGGCAAGTCGGTATTGCATACTTAACGAAAACTAAGAGCAGCAATTGAAAGACAGCGGACGAAAAAGAAAAATGTATACACACGCTACGAGCACCCGCGGCGGTGGTGAAGTGGTTATGGTGCCCTACTGCTGACACGAAGGTCGCCGGATCGAATCCCGGTCGCGGCGGCCGCATTTCGAAGGAGGCGAAATGCTACAGTCCCGTGTACTTAAATTAATTTACTGGCAAGTTCATGAACTCCAGGCGGTCGAAATTTCCAGAGCTTTCTACTACGGCGTCCTGCGTAATCATATTTATTTATTTATTTATGCAGGCACCTCACGGGTTCCACGTGGGAACATTGAGTGAGGGGGGGTACATTTTGTTTCGTTTTACGAGGAGCGATCAAGGAAAATGCAAGTTGAAAAAAAAAAAACAGTAAAGATCAAGCCTGTACATGTCCAAAATCGTGCTTTTGGGACGTGAAGGCCCCTACAATTATTATATTACACGCACCACGGTGTGTGTATGACTTTCTTCGTAGAGCTTCGTTCTATTTGCACTTTAAGGTTTTGTTCGAACTCAGTGATGCTCAGATGTCCTCTGGCGTGCTATGATTCCGCATCCGTACGAGCTCAGGCCATATACACAAATGCCCCCCATTTGTCGATGGCGAGGTCAGCTTCCCAGTTTGAAAGCGGCATATCTTAGCGCAACTTGCGTATGTAACTTTCGCTCGCTACTTTAGTCACGACAACCTTGACATCGTATGCGATACGGTCGGAGAAGAGAACTCATTGCAACATGATAGGCCGAAACCTTGCTCTACTTCTCGTATTCTTCTTTACCTTAAAACGTCGAAACGGGGCTGGAAGTGATGTCCTCTAACTTTGTTTGATGCACCTATCTCCCGTCGCAGGTCGGACAATGTGTCCTGAAATATTTGTTTGCTCCTATGCCTCCATGTTCAAGCAGACAAGGGCATCATGATTTGTGCAGTTGGCATCATCAGAATGAGCAACAGCTACGTATGCCACTCTTACGTGTCTACCGGCTAAACCATGCGTCACTATATGTGCAACTTCGACCCTGAGCGATCTACTTTGCGGGTAGCCCTGAACGGTATAGGTGGCAAACAGGTTCTCTGAAGCAAATATTCCAAGGCCACCACAGCGTTGATGAATTTCTTCACGGCCACTGTAGACGAGCGCCCTCGTGAGTGTAGTACATTCGTCTGTGCTTGGGCACACACCAACTTATCTTTGTTCTTTCCTGTATTTTTTTCTGTTTTTTTTTTTTTTTTTTTTGTAGCGTAAGCTACACTGGCCGAGGTTGAGCAGTTTCGCGTGGCTTATCGAGAGCCGTGCTGCGCACGCCTGAGGAGCAATGACGTCACACGGCGCACAGCTGGCGCACTGGAGTGACGTGTCACTAGTGGGATGGCGCCTGACTCGGGTGAGCTCGCTCGCTAGTCCGTCCGTCCGTCCGTCCGTCCGTCCGTCCGTCCTTCTGTCTGTCCGCGCCGTCTGTCTGTCTGTCTGTCTGTCTGTCTGTCTGTCTGTCTGTCTGTCTGTCCTTCCGTAGCTCGCGCTACGTATATCCTGGCATAGCCGAGCTAAGCCACTGATATTTTTTTTAGTGGCACGATGACCGATGACACATTTGTTTCTCTTCCGAGCACTTCCGGTTTTCCAGTTTCCGGTTCCGGTTTTCCGAATATTCAGAAAAAGTCTTACAAAAATAAAACTGGTACGGAATCAACGATTATCGGTCAAGTTAAAAGTTATAATTGATGGATATGATATCGGAGCATAGGTTTACTTAAGGGTTAATTAACTGTCCGGATAATTGGCGAAGATTAATTGAATGAGTGCATTGAAAGAGCAAACGGTTTTCTTGCGAGCAGCTGGAATCGTTGCGCCCCCCCCGGCGGAGCAGATCCCAACCACGCACTTCTTTGTACGTGGCCTCTGCGATCTGCTCCCACAGTGCGACTTAACACAAAGTTAACCCAAGGAATACACCGAGGCACATGAACGCGGAAGTGTGAGTTCTATTGCCAGACACCGAGAATCAACAATTAGCGTTGCCTAAACTTCTTTTTCAATTTTTCAGGTGTAAGGTAAACAAGCTAATCGTGAAGATGCTGAACCTTCCAGCATTTCCTTCTTATTATCACTCTCTCTCTCTCTCTCTCTCTCTGCCTTTTTGGCTAGTGGCATATGAGAAGAAAAGCGAAGGCCTCAACAGCTTGGGCGTGCAGCCTTCTTCTCGGACTTGAAACCTGTCTCTGGTGGTGTGTAAAGTAACTCGTTTTACTGCAGCACAGCAGGCATCTCCATGTACTTCTCTCCATCTTGCAATTAAAGTTTCTCTGCTCCATTTTTTTTTTTGGATGAAACTCGCATTAATAAAAGTGTGCACATGATGAGCCTATACTACGTATCACATAGAAATGATCATTTGAAAAAAAATCCGTGAAATAAGATGTAGCGCTTGCGTTTTTGCTCAATCAGTATTTCCCTTTACTATTCGTGAATGGAATAAGTTGGATGCATGTGGTGCCGACCTTCCCGCAGTTGCATTTCATTCTCCATTACAAGATGTGTGTCTTGGGTGAATGCGCAGGCACAGCTGCGCGAATGTACTTAATTTTTTTTCTGACTGTACAACTGTTTGATTTTTTACCCACCCAACGCCCCTACTATAATGCCCACTTGGGCGATGTACTCTATATTAATAAATAAAATCTCTGTCTCTCAAATATATCTGTACCATGGTGAGAAGTAGCAGGCTATAGACATGCTCTTCACTACGAACCACCTTTATTTTGATTATGTGTTGCATTCTTCTCTGTAGGAGTATGCGCGAACAACGTTGTGTTGTACGGCTTTATTTGCTGTGGTTGCAACGTGTTCGGTAACCCAACACTTTCCGATATTGTAGAGTCCGTAAAGACATGAATGACACTGATTCTGCGTAAGCAACGCTTCATTTTCTGCCATATTTTATCAAAAATATGAGATTTCCAGAAGGGGAGCATTCCAGTGGAAGATTGTTAAGACGGAGTGTCCATATCGGTCGCCCATATATGAATATACCGCTATTGATTTTAATGCTGTAATAACATGTTTCGACACCTCGAGGCGGGTACAAATTTTAATGAAAAAGAAAAGTTATTCTTCCGAATGCTGCAGCATCCGTGCGCATAAACGTCTGATCCTCATCGTAGTACTATTGTTTTTCAAGCTGCGAGAAATCGCTTGACAAATTTAGGGCGCAGGCCCCGTAAAGCCCCCACTTGATCTATCGCTACAACATTGTCACGGGTATCTTCACAATTACACTATTTCTCTTTAGTCTCTCAAGTAACTTAAATCTTGGCATATTATCGCATGGGGGGTCACGCAATATGTGTCCCTCGCTTTGTTTATTACGTATATCCTTTGCTGTAATGGCAATCAGTCTTTTTATGCTTACGTGATTACTACTGCGATTACGGAACTGTTTCAATAAAGGTCAATACACAGATTATCCGTGTGTTTTCCATGGACAACATGCAGGTTCACCCTGTGTTCTTTTTTTTTAAATTTATTTTTTCGCTGAATTTCTAAGCCGTCATCTACAACTCTCTTTTTTTCTCTCCCTCGCTTCCTTGTGCCACTTCAAACAAGCACGTTATTCCAGCCGACGAGGTAGCACTTTACAGATTAGAAATGTAACACTTGTGGGGAGCAACGGTAGAGGCGACATCGAAGTTGACACCGTGAAAAGGAAATGGAGTACAGTTCACAAGAAATTTACGTACATTTACGTACCTAAACTTTACGTTCCATGTTTACCTTCATGTGACCAGCACAAGTATTGGCCGCAATTTTGTTTGAAAATTGTGGCGCGACAAATGGTTACGAATACGAAGGAGGCCTGTGTGTACTTCCGAACAACGAAAGCCTACGGGGTATCGACTCCACGGGTGATGCGAAAATGTGCTTTGTTAACACGTGACACTTATAATTTGATGGATAACTGCGCAGGTGGCGAGAAAATTACTGCAGGCTGATATGTTTAATCAGTTGCTACTGGTTGCCAGGCTAAGCAGGAACTCGGCTCTTTCCACGAAACACGTCTCACGTAAGCTTTCGTTGCTGCGTGTACGTCGAGGACAAGAAAGAAGACGAGCGACGCAATGCCCAGGAGAATTACTCAACTGAACGAGAGATAAACAAGACGACCAAACTCACCGAGAGGAAGACGCTCCACTCTCACGTGGCCTCAGCCTGCGTGTGAACGTTGGCGTGCTTCCGGAGGTAGGCGAGCCTGCGGAACCTCTTGGGACAGACGGGACACGCGTACGGACCCACCGCCTCTTCGTCGGACGCGGAGGACCCTTGCTGCTGCTGCTTGCAGTCTGCCGATGGCGACGCGCCGCCCCCGGTCTCGTTCCTGGGCCGGTGCCAGCGGCGATGCGAGGCCAGGTTGGCTGGGCAGTTGAACAGCTTGGCGCAGTCGGGACACCGGTACTCGAGGTGCACGATGCGCGAGCACCGGTGCTGGGCGAGTCCGAACGCGTCGCCGAACCGCTGGCGGCACAGGCGGCACACGTAGGCGCCGATCTTGTTCTCGATCTTGGCCAGCTCGGCGCGCGCTTCCTCGCTCACCACGACGGGGTTCAAGGCAGCCGGAATGTCGTAGTCGAGCTCTTCGTCGAGCTCCAGGTCGTCCTCGTCGCTGTAAGGTCGGATGAAGGTGCCGGAGACCGGAGACAGCGTGTCCTCGTCGAAGAGGAGACGCCGCACGGCCGACTTGGCGCCGTTCCCCGTTCCAGGGGCACCGTTGCTTCCCCCGCCGCCTCGGTTGTTGTGCGGCGAAGGCGACGCGCTGGAGGGCTCTTGTGAGAAGCACCCACGCTGGCGCTCTTCCGTGGAGGACTTCCGTGTAAGAGGGGCGGTGGCCCCGCGGGAGAGAGCTTCTTCCTCTTGGCCGCATCCTGGGAAGACGAAGGCGGAGACGCGTGGTCCGGCTGCAGTAGAGCGGTGGCCCGGAGAAGTAGCGACTCGCAGCTCTTGACGACGGCTGCCGGAGGCGAGGATGCGAAGCGGACGACGTCGTGGTCGTCCGAGGATGAGGACGAGTCCGAGCGGTTGTCCTCACCGTCCGAGTTGTGGCGGGTGTAGCGCTGGAGAAGGAAGCCCCGCGGCATGTTTCTTCCGCGTTTACCCCGCTTCGCTGTCGTCTAGGTCTCGAAAGTGAGTCGTCGGTGACAATTCGCACTCGAACTTCTTTCGTCTTCTAGGGGACTAGGATGTTTGTTCGACAGTCTCAACCCTCACCTCGAGGCATCGCACTGGATTAAAGTCTGTCTACACTCTGATGTTCGCACAGGAACAAACTCGACAGGAACAACTCTCCTCTTCAATATCCGCGTCGTAGAACTGTGTCGTTACAAGTTCCTCGTCGGGAACTGTGTCGTGAGTTGATGCGGACACTCGTGGTCTTCGAACGAACGTCTTACGTACTCGCAAGCCCCGTCTTCCTACGGAACTCGAAAATTCCGAGCACTGCGCGCTCGTCGGTGTTTGAACCCTCGCGGTCGTCGGCAGCGTGGGCGCTGCAAGCGGCGGCCCGTCGCGGCTGACGCGCGTGAGTGAACGGGGGGCCCGTCCGTCGGCGGCTCTTTTTCGAAAAAGGGCGGCGCGACGCCGCCAAGCGCCCGCCAGGCGTCGTTGCCGTCGATAGCGTCGCGCCGTCCTCCTCTCCCAATCGTGAAACAATGACGGAGGAGGTGGGGATCTAACGGTGCCGAAGGGGGAGGTGGGGGAGAGGCGGTTTGAACCCCAGCATCTCCCCGCTCCACTGATGCCAGCTGTTCGTCGCCACCCGCTGGGATCTCGACTGGCGAGTATGACCTGGCGGTGCCGGTTGGACAACGGGGGGGAGCGCACGCGGGGTCGGGTAGGAGAGATGGAGCGTGCCGCCCGCTTGCGTTCCATAATTTTACGGCCTGTCAAACGCGCTCTGGCCTAACTGAAGGTATTCATTAATCTATTTATTGTTCGAGACCATGGGCGCGCATGCGCGTGTGGTTGATAACGCGTTTACTAGACCACATTAATGCCCATAAAGGCGTGTATCACAATTCACAAGCGCACACGTGTGAATGTACATGCAGTTGCGTGCATACGTCCGCACATGAGCAATGCTTCGGGACATTGCAACAGCAAAAAGACAAAAATATGCGCATCAAGATTTCTTTCCTGCAAGGCTGTGCAAAGTGGGCAATGCTTCAGTGCAATTGGAAGAAGGTTTGCGCGTATTTACTTGAATTCTATAGGCATGTCAAGGCTTCGCAAAGTATTTCGCGGCGCCACTAGCCTCTAAGCATTTTCTCTCGTGTGTACTGCATACGTACACAGATACATATATACTGACACACATAGAGTATGTTGCTGTGCGCACAGCGTATCTGACATATTAACGGGTAAAGACGGCAAGAAGACATGAGCACAGGCGCGCAAAATGTAAAAAATAAGTTACTACAACTGATAACTTCATTTTGTCATCAGTGTACATAATGATTTATTCAAGTCGCCTCTTCTGCCGGCCTAACACCTAAGTGGCGTTGTAGTACCTGTTTCCTTCTCGAAAGGTCACAGCAGTCAGACGTATTTCTTTGTTAATCATGTTTCACGGTAGTTTATAAAGTGTACGGCATAGCAGATATTTGCGGAAAAAGTGGGAGGCGGGGGGGGAGGGGGGCGTCATTGCAGGCAAGAAGAAAAAAGAATTTGGCGAATTGACAATAATGAACAAAACTGGCTAAGTTTCGGCTAAACTTTGTCTAAATTCTGTCATAGTGTGAAGATGGGGGACAATGCCAACGGGGAAGCGGTCATTCTTTGTTCCTTGTCTAACCCCTGGTAGTTCTGACCATTTGTGGTCAGAACTCATGTCGGGGGCCGCGTAATACTGCCCTGCAGACCGCAGGTTGTTGACCCATTGGCGTAAATCATGGGCGGGTCAGGGGGGGGGTCTTGACCCCCCTTGTGTCCAGGCTGGGGGCGACACCCCTTTGAAGGGTCCCCCCCTTGAGATTTATCTTTGAAAGATCATATTTAGTATTCTTGATAGTTATGCAAAAAGCAGACATGATGTACAAAAGTGAAACCTACTTTTCGTTTCAAAAGGCACTGTAGAGCATGAGCCTATGAATGCAAATGTTCTAATTGAAGAATCCCCAATCATCTACCATTATTCATTTATGTAGACTATTAGGCGGAAGCCTTTGACAATGAAGCACAGACCCGATCATGCTGGACTTTGATGATGTTATTATTAAGAATAATGCTTGCTTTTTATTTGATTTTGAAGTGCGGTTTTAATTTTTATATCATTAAAAGTAAAACCTATATTTATGAAAACAATATGGCCGCCATGGCAAGATGTTGTCCCCCCTTGGTATTTTTCTGGATTTACGCCACTGTGTTAACCCCTGATCTGGATAATTATATGTTTCTACTGCCGAGGATGTTGAAAGTTGGCTCTGTCTCAAGACAGGCGAGTCGTACAGAGAAGACCACATTGAGAGAGAGGTGGGCGAGTCTGTGAGTGAGCGTTCTCGCATGACGTTCAGTAATGTGGTAATCTGCGGAATGAACGGCACTTAGTGTCAAAGTGATGTTTCATTGTGTTGTGCTGGTTGAACATAGAGTATGCGCATCGTTATGTGCCTTGTTTGTGTAAAACTCGTGTTCACTCGTTAGGGGGTCTTCTCCTTGCTGGTCACGCAAGAAAGCAAACGAGACATGGTCATCGGTATGTAGGCAAACTTGTTTAGTGAATTTTAAAATTAAATTGCGGCGTGTATCGGCTTCCAAGCGCACATCAGTTTTTTTTTTTAAATTTTATTATTATTATATATTTTTTTAGGGATGCTGCAGTGGGACACTCCTAGAGAATTTCAACTACCCGGTGTTCTATATACTGCGCCGAAAACGCAGCGCGAGATCGTTGAGCTTTTAATCCGTTGCGACACGGCGTACTCATTTCGTGACACGACTTACTTGTCTGCAGAGTATTGGCAAGGAAATTTCAGGGTTGCCGTTGGTGGCTACTTTGCGCCAAATTGGCTACTTTTTGACCCCGTTGGCGACGAAAATTTCCAGCTGGCGTCATAGCTCTTTTTTAAACTTGTGGGTATACTTATTCAAAATGGTTTTCTTTATTCATCAATAGTAAATACTCTGTGGATAGTACCGCTTTTGTGCTGTTTGGCTAGAAATTTGGTGATAATATCAAATGACATGGCCACTTTGGCTACTTCTGGCGTGAGTTCTGGCGCCTTTTCATGTCCACCCAACGGCAACCCTACAAGGAATAGACCACAAACACTGAGCTAGTGGTGGACGAAGCTTTGCTATTCCCTAGAGTTCCGTGATATCACTTCTGGTTGAAATAATCCGCTACGGGCGATCGCTTTGGAGAAGACAGTATATACCCTGTTTAACGAGATGTTGGAAGTTGGGCATTTCGGTAGGAATTGAGAAATTTTTTTTTTACCTTATTAGGAACCTTTCAATAAAGTTATTGACTGACCGACTGACCTTTTCAGGATTCCTCGCTGCTAGCAGATAAGCATCGCATGTAATCTGAGTGGGTTGTTGAATTCAGTTTTTTGAGGTAATTTAGCATGACTGCGAAATGATTAAATAAATAGTCACGCCAACACGAAGTGATGCAAAGATCGGCCCCACGCGATGATGTCATCGTGATGTCACAAGTCTTCAAAATTTGGGGCGTCATTATGACGTCTATATGGCATCACACAACACGACGCCATACTATGACGTCACTAAACGATGCGGACGCTTGGTAAAACGTGGGCCCATCTCGGAGGCAGTGCTGCAAAATCACTCCAGGTTCACAAAGTCGCGATTCCTCTCGATCCTGAAGGCCGTTCAAAAACACGTTAGGTGCAGCAAGCTTTCGGGTGTGGATCAGCACAGTCGACTAAGATGAAGAAGATATCTTTCGTCTTCGAGTCGTCTTAAAGGTCCGTGTGAATATCATTTTTCTTTATTTTTGTGTGTGTACATCTATCCCTCTCTCTCGACTCCATCCCCATTGGAGTGCACCAGTGACGCAGGGAAACTGAACCCGAGACTCCTTACTCACAAGCAAGAAGAACCGCGCAGCAACCAAGCTAATAAGTCAATTTTTAAACCATAGCGAAAAGATGCTGTTGCGTCGCAGCACGTCACTAAGTGGCAAAACGTGATCCAGTGGCGACGCGATACAAAGTGATCGAGCCTGGAGAATGAGCAAGTGAAAGAAACAGCCTGCTTCAGTGTTGTGGTTTCTTGTTTCCCGAGAAGGTGTCCTTTCATTTCGGATCTCTTTTCCGCTCTCTTTTCCCTCTCTTCCCGACGACGCTGCACCATGGTCCCTAATGGGTTGTAGAACTAAGCGCCTTCCCTTTCTTTAAACTCCTGCTAATAGGTCCCCGTTCGCATCGTCTTATTCGATTGTCAGGCTCTGCTTCTTGGTGGACCCTGCAAGTGAGCCGCAAGGAAACCAACTTCTATGCGCGTATCATTCTCTAAACTTTCATGGAAATCCATTCCTACTGCAAGCACAGTTGCTTAGTGCCGACTGCGCGATAACTCGGCATACTGCGAATCAACAAAGTACCCAGAACTTGTCTGCAAAGCAATACGCGCGGCGTCCCTTTGTTGATGCTGCTGCTCTGTTGATGATAACTGAATATGCCAGATCACGTTGTAATGGATGGACCTTTAAGCGCTCTGTGATGGGCGGCTCGTTGTGCAATTTACACGGTGTGACGCATCTGCTATCCCACCCTTCTGCCACGCTATAATGCCCGTCTTAACGGGCCTCCTCGCACTATATGATGCATGCATACCGTTTTAGGTGCGAAGCACCTTATAATAATAATGATACCTGGGGTTTAACATCCCAAAACCACGATCTGATTATGAGAGACGCCGTAGAGGAGGGCTGCGGAAATTTCGACCATCTAGCGTTCTTTAACGCGCACTGACGTCGCACAGTACACGGGCCTCTACCATTTCGCTTCCATCGAAATGCGATCGCCGCTACTGGGATCGAACCCGCGACCTTCGGGTCAGCAGCCGAGCACCTTAACCACTGCTCCACCGCGGTGGACGTGCGAAGCACCTTAAGCGCTCGGCTTGTCGGCATCTCCTGTCGTCACGATGTGTCATGTAGTCACTGTCCATCGTAAGGTTAAATTCAAGTGATGACGTCATCCTATCATGACGACACAAGGTCGACAACATTTGTGACGCAATCATGACGGGATCATGACGTGGCGAAGCACTTTAGGGTCTCGGCTTGTCGGCATCTAATGTCGTCACGGTGTGTCATGTACTCACGGTCCATTATAAAAAACGGGTATGTGCCACAAAAATTGGGTAAGTCCCGCTACTCGCCACCGGTGCACTGAAAATGAGGAAGGCAACAGTTAACCCAACAAACAGCCGACCACGTTAGCGGAGCTGAAACACCCTTCCCTACATGCCGTAGGGAACTGAAACCGGCCGTGTAGGGAAGAAGAAGACGGAGAAGAAAAAACACCGCGTGCTTCGCCCCTCCCCAGATTTCGCGTTAGTGGATCTTAAACACCCTTCCCTACATGCCTCGCTCCTCCCCTGGCCGAGAGTTCAAATATCGCTGACGGCGGGGTTCCCAGGTCGAAAAGACATGAAATATCCGGAAAATTGGAAAAATTAACCGAAAATTAGCCAACTTGTTCCAAGGGCAGTAAAGGTAGCCAGAAGTAGCAACAAGTGTGAAAACAACGTTGCCGTTTTTATTCAGACGACTAATTTCAAAACCTTTTCGGCCAAATTCGAAAGGTTTACAGCATGAACACTTCAAAATCAGAATTGCTTGAGAAATCGTTTAGTGCGGGATGATGAAATCTTTGTACTGTTGCAAGAATGACACCCTCTTCCCGCGTCTTGCATGACTCTTTCTAAAACGACTAGAAGTGACGACATTAAAAATGGGTATAAGATATGACTGTGCTGAAAATCATCCTTTCTATGATTGAAGCATAAATTCTAGTCACTTTCGCCATCATTTCTTATGTGATGACCAATTCCGAGCAGTTAATATCCCGGAGCAGTTCGTTGGGTATGCGATTTCTAATGTCGATGAATGCAGAGCGCCCTGGACGCGTAGCGCCTTTGATCCCTGCTCCCTTCCAAATGCGGTTTAAACTCGCGTTCAGCAATACGTGGTCTGAAAAATCAGGCCTCGTGCAACGGTTTTCCCTCAGTCACAGCCACATATTCGAATCCACTTTTTTTCTTGTTTTGTGCATGAGGGCTACTTGACTGGCAGGATATAAACGTGTAGATCCTTTGACATTTATATAGATCCCCCCATTAACTCTGGCCGCTGCTTACAACATTGAGCCATTCTTTTCATTAAAGTTCGCTGTCTGCGTGATCAAGATGCCCAATAGAGTTTTGGGAGCTGGAAACACGCTGGCTACCATTTTTTGGCACCACGTACTGGAGCGCCAGCTGCTAAGACATCCCCAAATATTGATAATTTGGCTCAATTTGAAGAACAAGAAAGCAGCCAAGTAGCCAAGCCATTTTTTCTGCCGCTACCGGCCTAAAGAAGCAGCCAAATTGGCGCAAAGTAGCCGAACCTGGCAACCCTGGCAGGCGGGACATATTTACGTTTATTCAGTGTAGGTATGCGCTGCACTGACGTCACTGCCTCCTGGATTGGCCCACCCTTTGACCAAGCGACGGTGTAATGTGATGACGTCATCATGTGACACGTTGTATGACGTCATAATGACACACATATTTTGGCGATCCACGACCTTATATGGTGACATCATGACATGATGATTTTTTTTTGCATCACTCGTGTTGACACCGCCGCCGTCGCCGACGGTCAGTTATTGCCGTTTGATGAGACATCTAAGGCTTTAGCCTTAATAAATGCTATGCGTACTCAATTTAACTCGCTACAACCATCTATAATGGCCGTCATAAGCTATCGTTGTACCTATATGGTGAAGTAGCGCACTTTGGACGAGGACAAAGAAGACAAGAAGGACAAGAAGGTCTAAGCTATGTCAGGGCATTTTCTCGCGCTGCAGAACTCCAGGGCAATGGTTCGACTCTTGGCCCCGGCTGCCTCATTTCGACGATGGGGGGCGAAATGCAAAGAACACCTCTGTACTCAAGCTTATGTGCACGTTAAAAAATCCCGAGTGGTGTAAATTAGTCCGGAGTACCCCCCGATACATCGTGCCTCATAATAATATAGTGGTTTAGGTGGGTAAAACCTGAGAAATTGTTATTATTCATTTGAGAGAATCCGAACAGCATACACACACCCTACACGTTACTACATTACTGAGGGAATTCGATTGAGTAAAGCCAGGCGGGCTGTGCACCCGTTTGGTTAACTCCTTGTCGCGACAAAAAGCCCTTCGAATTTTTACAAATTTCCTGCCCTTCCACAGGTGCACCACCCGTGCGCGTCGATTTTGGTGCAGCACGACGGAATTTGCTCTCCTCCGCGAAACAATGTTTATTGAACCGGTGCACGCGATCACAAGAAGCGCTTACACACTGAACTTAAGAATTGCGCCAGTATAACTTATGCAAACGGTAGACGCAATCTTGCACAGGCTGCAATAGCACACTCTACATTACCAAGCGACTATACGGCAAGAAGCGTGACAACTAAATCATTGTGCCTCTCAAGATGGATAAAAAAAATTGGGAGGGTAGCGGCGGGTTAGCAACTTGTTTTCGTTTTCTCTACTCAGTGTGACACTGCCAAGAAACACAGTCTTTTTTAGATGCGAAGCATCTGATGCTCGGGGCTATGTCCGTCCCTCCCACGTCTGTCCCGCGTCCCGCGTCCGGCCACTTTCATGAAGTAGGGAAGCACCCGCTATGCGAACCAGAACACTGTAGTAATATGAAGGCCGTCAACTACTACTACAGTCATCAGAGTCATGGCCGAGACCACAGAGAGGCTGCTTAGCAATGGCGAGGCAGGTGGTGTCTGTCGTCCAGGTTGACCCCATTCCTTGATCTTGCTTGCATGTGTTTGGAGGGGGGCTTAGTCCATCCCGCGTCCCACACCACCACAGCGCATGCGCGTCCCCTCCCCCCTCTCTCTCCTACGCTCACCCCCTTTCTCTCCTCTAGGAATCCTCTACTCTACGGAGCGGCCCCCCGCGTCCTACAGCGTATGCGCGTCCCCTCTCCTACGCTCACTCCCTTTTTCTACTCTACGGAGCGGCTCTCACGCCCCACAGCGCATGCACGTCCCCTCCCCATCTCTCTCCTCTCCTACGGTCCCCCCCCGTCCTCTCCTCTAGGAATCCTCTACGTAGCGGCGCGCACGACAGGTGGTGTGACAGCTGCCTACTCCGTAGGGGGGCGCCACGGTAGTTCCGCGGTATGAAAATGACGGAGCGCGCGCGCCTCATTCTCTCTCCTTTGCAGCGCCGCGATGAGCGCCCGGGCCGCTGCCGTGAAACGAGAGCGGCGACGTTCCGCCCGCTCAAGCTAATTATCTCCCCGCTGCTTCGCATCCACACATGGTTCCCTTTAGCGGGAGATGGGGAAGTTTTTTTTCCACGCAATAAAAAAAAGTCACAGTTTCGCCACAAGGGCAAAGTAATAAATGCGATAGCAAGAAATTTTAATGTCACACGATGAACTACAAGCAGCTCCATACCTGTAGCACGCCGCTAAAGCACAAAGAAGGACGCTCGACAAGAACGCGCAGGTATAAACAGGACAAGCGTGAACTAACAACAGTCACAATTCTGACGTCTTTGTGTTTGAGCAACGCGCTGCAAGTGCCGACAATGCAGAACCCGACACTCTCATATATTCTTTTTTCTTTTAAATTGCGGCGCGTGGAGTGACCCCTTTGCGTCTCCTACCACGCGGTGGCATCTGACCCAAATATGTTCCCAGCGTTCTTTTTTTTTCGTTCGGCATCACGAGCGGGTGTACAATGGGGCCACATTTTTATGCGCGTCTCAAGGGCACTTTTGGAATTGAACGAAAATGTAGGAGCGTTGCGTGATAGAAAACACGCTCATGCTCCTCCGAGATCTGCGTGCCACCACAGGTAAATGGAGTATATAAATAGCTCGCCGTTATTACGCCCAAACATGAATGGCGCGTGGTTGAGTGGAGTAACGCAGCGCGCCGCGGAGCAAGGGGGGCACTTGTTCGAATCTATGATCGGGTGCTTCGGAATTTTTTTTGAGCCTTTTTTATATATCCACTACATACACATATCCGGGACACGACGGCGACGGAGACGGGAAAAATACGCCGAAAGTGTCCATATAATTGCTATCGCAACAAAAAACCGAGTGCTCCATCGCCTTCCACATGTCTCCCCCCTATATTCACCACTTGTGGTGCGGCGGCTTCAACAAAGAAAAGAAATTGGCATGACGCTGGTCAGGAGCGATTAAACTTTCATCCTTATCTTTTTTTTTTACTTTTTACAAACATACATACGATAACAAACATACAGATGAAAGTGCCTTAACTTCATATTTATTGTTTCCATAGTGATACGTGCAAACAGCAGGAGAGGTTAGGAAGAACGAAGATCCACAGTTGGAAGGAAACTGCAGCTTTTTTTAGCACGGAAAGTCGAGCTAGTTGGTAGGAATGCATATTTGAATAGCGCAAAAAAAGACACAGGGACACAGGCGAGAAAGACGATACAGGCGCCTGTATCGTCTTTCTCGCCTGTGTCCCTGTGTCTTTTTTGCGCTATTCAAATAAGCTTTTTTTATAAGATACAAAATCATATACATATAGCTACAAAGGGCGTCCAGTGCAATCCGTACAGAAAATATACACAACTGGCAATACGCAAGACACTTCGACAGTTTTGCTATATTTGAGCAATATAAGGATTAGCGCAACATCTGGGTACAAAATGAAATACTCTCACACTTAAAAAAGAATGGCTGAATACGATAGGTTGGCAAACTCACTCATGAGTCGACTGCTCGCACCATCTCAGACTCGGATCGAGCCGCGAATCTGGGTGTGAACCAGTCCGGATAAGCAATACTTTTCTAAGTCTGAGTCCTACTTAGTTAGATTGAGCAAAATTTTAGTGAGACTGAGTCCGAGTGAGCCCTAAGCGCGAAATATATTTCTTGAGTGATTCTGAGTGAGCTCGACTTTTCTTTTATTATTATTTTTATTCTTATTATTTTTATTATTACTATTAATATTTTGCCTACCTTTGGGAGTAACGCTCCATTGCAATGAAGCAAGTTTCCGTTCAATTCTTTCATCTGCTAATAACCGAAATGGAGCGCTTTCCTCCATACTCGTAAAATGACGTAGACATTCGTTACGACCACTCCGGTTGCCCGGTACTGGGTAACCCATGCGCCGATAGATGGACGCGTATAACTCACAAAGCCCAACGGACATCCCACGAACTACGGGCAGCGGCTGCCGTCCCACGGCCCGAAAACGTGGCGTCCCTATGCGCCACTGTTCACATTGCATCACGTGCCGAACCTATGGCTCCAGCCATCCGGCTTGCAGCCGGCGGGGCTGCATATGCCCGGCGCTTATCCGCCGGTACCTACAAACGCACGCACACTCACAAACACCGCCTGTGGGAAAAACGGTCGTCGGCACGTTGTCCAGTGCCTAGCCCTCCTCTGGTCGCTCCTCCCCTCTCTACCGTCCTGGACGGAAGCGAAAGCACCCCGGGGCTGTTTGAGCAGGCAGATTGAGAGCGTGCGGGCTCTCGCTACGCGGGCACCACCACGCCGCAGGGATGGGGCGTACAAATAGAGATTAATAAGGACCGCCCCGAACCTTGTGCCGTAATGCCTGGGATGCTTGCGGTTCTTCCCTCCTTTTTTTTTATCAACCGTTTATCTGCTTGTTTTTTTACCCTCTCTGCGTGATATAACGAAGTAGGTATATCTACCGCGTCTAATTACTAAACTGTAATTGCTTCAACCTCTCCTCCCGCGAGGGCCTCTTCTTTCCCACTATTCTTTCTTTATGCACCTTTTTAATTCTCTTCCCTTCTCGCATTTGCGTGCATGGATATGGCCATTCCTTTATTTCTTTTTTTTTTCTTTGGTACGAGCTGTAACAGGGTTCAGTGACGTTCCCTTCGGTTACTCAACGACAGCTGCATGTGACGGCGTTCGCGCGTTCCGCGGGGCATGGCTCGCGGTATACCGACCACATGCCGCCGCCGCCGCCATCAACCGAACCACCATCTAATTGAACAGCTGCGGCGACAGAGGATCCTTACCGGCGCAACCCGTTGGGGACCAGACATCGCGCGCCACTGTTGTCGTACACGCAATAAAAAGAAAGTTAAAAAAAAAGTGAAACGCAAAGGCGTATGAAATGAAACACCACCAGAAAGACAATCACACACTTTTTTTTTTCGAACTTTCCATTCGCCGTGCGTTGCGATGTTCGTGGGTTCTGAATGCCTGAAGCAAGAACATGTCCGGCTTCTTCATAAACGTTGTATGTTTAAACTTATACGAAGTCGTGTAATGGAATATTGCTACCAGTACAAACCCTAACCTTTCTTCCATTCAAGATGGCGAGATGCGAACACGGAAAACGAGACAGTCATGGTGCCTTCTATGCTGAGCCTCGATAGCTTGTTATGCGCGGCACCACGAGAATGTATCGCCGTACGTTTTCTATACCAGAGCATAACGGTATAGGGCGCCAACATTGTGTAGCACGTACGCCGACACAAGAGACATGCAGGCACACGACCAGCACTGCTCGTGCGCGCGTAACAACGCGAAGCCCCGCAATGTACAACAATGAAGGAGGGAGAGCGGGTGCAGACGAGTGTTAGCGCGTGACGATTGTTCCCAAAATCCCCAACGCTCCCCACCGCACCCCTCCCGCTCTTCCCACCCCATTCCGTGATGTCCATAATACCTCGGCTGAAATATCGCAGCTCGAGTCGGCCATGGCCTCGTGTGGAGCACGAGTGGGTCTTCGGGTGGTAGCCAGGCGGTATGTCACGTCGAAGTTGCATGCAACCTGCGATATTACAGCACGTAGCTAAACAAAGAATTCTGGTTCCATACAGTTTCCGCCGTCAAAGAGGTACCGGAGCGAAGGCTGTGGCATCGCCTCAAGCCGACGCTGCGAAGGGATAGGACTAATCTTCAAGCTCGTGTTTTCGGGTGTTCTTATGGCTTAACGACGATAGGGATGAGGGTATTTCGTAACCATGCTGTGGATTCGTAACACACACACACACACACACACACACACACACACACACACACACACACACACACACACACACACACACACACACACACACACACACACACACACACACACACACACACACACACACACACACACACACACACACACACACACACACACACACACACACACACACACACACACACACACACACACACACACACACACACACACACACACACACACACACACACACACACACACACACACACACACACACACACACACACACACACACACACACACACACACACACACACACACACACACACACACACACACACACACACACACACACACACACACACACACACACACACACACACACACACACACACACACACACACACACACACACACACACACACACACACACACACACACACACACACACACACACACACACACACACACACACACACACACACACACACACACACACACACACACACACACACACACACACACACACACACACACACACACACACACACACACACACACACACACACACACACACACACACACACACACACACACACACACACACACACACACACACACACACACACACACACACACACACACACACACACACACACACACACACACACACACACACACACACACACACACACACACACACACACACACACACACACACACACACACAAACACAAACGACAAGAGGAAAACGACAAACATAGCACTTGGCTTTAAGGTTTCATTTTATCTTTTCTCTTGTTTTCATGCTACGAAGTTACGTCGTAGTTCCTACGAAATAATAAATCATGCTCTGTACTTCTGCGCTTCCAAGCAATCGTTTTTCTTTTTCCTATGGTCCAGCGCAAACGGGCATGCACTTGCACAGAGCAGACGAAAACACGGCACTGCGTCTTCATCCATACGCGCGCTATTCAGCCTGTTCATTCGCGCTGCTGACAATTAAGGCATTACCGGCCATGCATTTAGGCATTAACGTGCGTGCGCGCCGATTTGTTTTCTTGAAGTATGTTTTTCTATGCATGAAATCAGAAACTTTCTACGCGTGCGTGCACAACAGCTTCGAGCTGTAGCATCTTCGATGCATTATATTTGGTTTAATATGAACAATTTGCGAAGTCACAAACGATGAAATGTAAGCAGATCCATGCAGTTTTCAGCCATTCACATGGTCGTTTGTCTGCCACATTTTCGTCTGCTGTAGAGCCAGCGTGTTTAGAGAAACCTCTCATGAGGCTCGTGATTACCTGCCTTCCATAACGCAGGTTAGCATGCAACACGCTGTTGCTGCTCCCAGTGCGGTGCGAACCACCGTAACGTTCGACGCGGTGCGTAACACTGTATGCGACGTGTCGGAAAGATATGACCAGGCCGAATGTTCAATTTCGTTGAAACGTCAGACCACACTGTCGATTGAGAATTCTGCGGTGCTATTTACCTCCACGTGGCGTGTGACATGCCTATTTATGGGAGAAGTGGGAAAGAGACCCGCAACCGTAGATACCAGATTGGCGGAGGTGAAAAGCGGTGCTGCCATGTTTGAACACCAGATCAAACTGAAATAGTACTCAAAGCTGAAGCGCTCGCTTCGTTCTTGCCCTCGCAAACTTCGTTGTCGTTGGTGCTTCGGTAAACTGGCACTGGGACACTCATAGTATGGTGCCGTGAAAGAATGGTCAACTACAGAAACAAGAAAACTTGAGGACGCTTGAGCTTCGCCTTCAAGAGTATAACGCGATAGCGTATAACTGAGCCCCGTTCGCATCACCCTCTCACTCGCTTGCCAGGCTTCGCTAATCGGTTTCCACTTCAACCGTGCCGCGAGAAAAGGAATGTCTGTGCGGGTAACGCTGGTCTCTTTAAAATCTCCTAGAATGCATGCCTCCATCAAGTACCGCTGCGTAGTGCCCACTACGCCATATTTCATCAGTTCGAAAATAATCAAAGTGCACACTACGCATACATGAGACAATACGCGAAGCTACGCGGCTGCTAAAATGAGCAGCACCGTAGGTTGCTTTTCCTGCTGATGATGATTTAATATTTGTGAGCTATTTTTGATCGGTGGGCCTTTAAACTGCCGACTGGTCGCGCAATTCACATGATGTGACGCGTGGTGTGATTATACGCTTGTGCTGCCCAGTCTTACATGTATTAACACAACTCCATGCACTACGTCACGCCTGTTTCAGGCACAGTTTCAGCACTGGCGTGGCTCTGTGGTAGAACACATGCTTGCCCTTAAGACAGCCTGGATTCAATTCGGACCCATGAATTTTATTATTTGCATTCATCACGATTTTTCGCTCAGAGACAATGCCGATGTTTCGCTGGCAACGAACGGCACTGGCTGCTTATAACGCTATCCCGTCAAGAGAGAGAGATAATTTATTACAAGAAGGCAGACAGGTCGGCGTGAGCTTGTGTCCTCAGGCCTAATCCTGACACTTTTGTGCTTATTTTTACCTCTGAAGGGACGAGCGCTTATACAGAGCATCGTGAATATCTCGATAGGGCTACGCTCCATCGGTAACAGTACATACTTGCACCGGCTTAGGATATGCCTTGAAACACTGCTGATCCGATTTAACATTTCAAATAAGGCTGCAATGAAGCCAGACAGACCTGAGGAATAATTGTTGGGTGACCAGCGTCAATAGTGCAGTTTCTCTTGGCGTTGTTATTGCACGAAGCGCGGTTTGAAACTCTTATTTTTGCTCGCATTCATTGGTCATATGCTTGGAGGTCAATCCTCTTGATTCAAAGAAATGAAGAAAAGAAATGTACAAGAAGCGTAGCCGCATTTCATAAAAGAAAGAGAGAGAGAGATAAAGGTGGCATTCGAGCAGATGCAAGCCATATTCGTGCCCGCTCGTGAAATCGAAGCATATGTCCATATTCTGAAGTTACGTCATGTAGGGAGGTATTCCACGCTCGTGCGATATGCCTTCCCAACGTCGACATCCCTTGGTCCCCACTGAACGCAACTACCTATAAGTCAGAGAGAATGCCGGCACGTGTCCCTGAATAGGCAAGGACAAGGCAGAATGGGAGCGGAAAAAGAGGTATACGGTAGAGAAAACGCCGCACAGCGGGGCGATCACAAAGGGAGCCAAGTTCGGCGAGAGCGAAAGTTTTCGGGCCCGCGCCGGGGCTGGGAACAACAGGCAGGAGCGGAGTATATGCGAACGCGGGAGCACAAAGCAGGGTGCCACGCGCGCGGTCAGGGTTTAGAAAAGATTGGCCCCTACCCTCCTCTCCCCCCCTTCCATACGCATTTATATCTAGCTCTGACTGTGATCGGCCCGCTGGCTGACTGGCCCCAAACCGGTGGCCCGCTAACCTCCGTCGTTCCCACAGACGCTGTAGGGATCTGTTGGCTCGCGCCGCCTCAGTCGTCTGTAGCGGAGCGCCCGCACGCGAATAGGAATGGGGACGATAGGCAAGAGGGAGTGCTCCAGGGCGAACCGAAATGATCCATTCCCTTTCGCCTGTTGACTTGACTCGCATATACCGGCTCGTCCTTGGATGCATTAGAGGTTTCTATAGCGACATAGCTGGGGAACGGGCTTCGCATGAGGCGCTACAGATGGAGAGTCGGGGAGATTAGAAAGCGCTTAAGCCGGCTGGCCAGCTTGTCTAGGGAAATGGGCGTAAAGGTTATAACAGATTGTACTGAAATTAATTTCACTTCTTTCCTTTTTCTACACAGTTTGCAAGCACTGATGTCAGAAGACTAACAACAAAGAGAGAGCGGATATAATTAAAAGCAAAAATAAACCTCGTGATATGATTGCGGTATAGGGTACGACACTACCGATAGTCTATAGAAGGCAATAAGGAACAGCATGACTGCTTGAGGCGGAGACAAAACAGTCTGTATCAAAGTCCGCTTGTCCGCAAGACGTGCAACGCCATGTTTAACGACTTTCGGCCTCAGGATGATCTTGGCCAGTATCCGAAGATGCTAACAAACGGTGATTGGCAGTGTGTTCAACGCATTTGAAAGCAATTTTTTGGGCGCTCTAGTTAAACAGGGACCTTCACAAGAAAAATGGGCAATCGTCTCCGTGAAGGCTACAATCATCTCTCCTGGGCTTGTTGGCAATTGAGTTTGCGAATGTCACGGAAAGCCACAGGTTACTCAAAAGCGTTAGCCAACAACATTATACTCGATGAAACCAGACCCGACGCAGCATTTTTTGTGTTTGGTTGTAAAACGATGACTTGTAGAGCGCTTGTAGAAGGAATCTCTGAAGCAATAACTTAAAAGATGAACTTCTCTGTCTTACAACTTCATACATAGCAAGCCAGTATCACGGTCGTGCACGCTCTAAAAGTTCGGAAGCGATTTCTTTCAAAGGTAATTAAGCGCAGAAGGATTCAATAGACGGAGATACACGAGAAGGCACATAAACTATAGGGTATACATTCAACAGTCTTTGTCGTAAGCCTGTTCATAACTCATAGGAGGTGATATATATCAACAACCACGAATTAAAGAAGAACGAAGGTGGCTGAAAATACAGTTGCAGCAATTAATCTAGACCTCACTCGAGGCTGCGGACACAGCGCACACCACCAGTACTTGCACATAATCGGATATGTACTAAGATTCCGATAAATACCTTCTTAGAAACTTACATTATGGCTCACATTGCAATATACAGGGTGTTTCAAGAAATGTGTCCACTATTTTTAAAAAAATCAGGAAAATTCGGTATTTGCTCGCTGTCTTCACAATTGCTTTTTCTGTAGCGGCAGGCATCTTAAGATGGTTGCAGACATGATTTGGTACAGTAATTAAGAAAGTTAAGTTCATTAACTTTGTAATTAGAGCAGTTAAGTGGTTAAGTCAAATGGGAGAATTTAAGTCCTTCATGCGAAGAACCCATTTCAGCTTTGAGATTTCGAAAAAGCGGCCTCTAGGAATAATTGCGAAGTAATGAAGTTCTCCCAAGTTCAGCGGTGAAACCGAAACTGAAACGCGGAAGAGCGCAACTGCCACATTCGTCTGAGACGTCCCCAATGAGTCAACGTCATTATATCAACCATCAACCGACTTCCTGGGATGTGTGTGGGATGCGCTTACTGTAGTAGCACGCATGACGCACATACGTTAACGAACGGGGAAGAACTGCACCTCTGCAACCATGGTCTTGAACAGTGACGTCATCCTAGTCGTCTGCTTGTTGCGCTCATCGGTGCTTGGGTTTCGGTTTCGCCATTGAATTTGCCTGAATTTCATTACGCCACAATAATTATTAGATGCCGCTTTTTCGAAACCTCAAAGCTGAAATGGGTTCTTCGCATGAAGGACTTCCACTCTCCCATTGGACTTAACCACCTAACTCCGCTAATTAAAAAGTTAATTATTGTAACATTCTTAATTACTGCCCCAAATCATGTCTTCAACCATCTTAAGATGCCTGCCGCTACAGAAAAAGCATATGTGAAGACAGCGAACAAATACCGCATTTTGCTGATTTTTAAAAAAATAGTGGACACATTTCTCGAAACACCCTGTATATAGTTTAATTGAATCCACTGAGTTTGTAAGTCATACATCGCGACACCAGATTCCATAGATAATGATTCACAAAATACGCGATGAATTAAATAAGAATTCTAGCTACTTTTATGTTTCAATGCTCAAAACGGTGGCTTCGTAGAGAAGTACCGCCACCGAAATCGGCACCTCATAGAAGCTTCGCTGAAGAACGCTGCTGAGAAAGTACCTGAGATAACAAATAAAAAACCAGCTAGGATTTGTGGACAGCGATGAAAGAGCGAATCAGGTGGCGTTCCCTCCTTCAGGCTAAAGCATTTCTACGCTTTGCAATTCTTTCAGATATGTTGAATCACTGCTCTTTATTAGGTACCCTTTGTTAAACTTCGAGGTGGTAGTATAGTTTTACTGCTTCTTGACCATACCACTCACACAGGTTTACAAATAAGCCTTAGCTTAAGATGCTCCGATATGTTGTATCACTGCTCTTTATTAAAAACTCTTCATTAAAGCTGTGAGGTGATAGTATAGCCACCGCCTTTTATAACCACGAAGTATCACGTGACAGTGGTTTGAACATGGTAAGTGTTGCCTTCATTTTTAGTGGACTAGTGGGGGAGTGGTGGGACTTACCCAATGTCTTTGGCGCATATCCGTTTATGATGCCCACAAGCGCTACCACGGATCCCGGATATGAAAGGCTCGACCATGAAGAGCTTCGCTGTTAAAAGTTGCAGCCATTCCACTCAGTGAAGGTGGGTGACCACCGGAGCTGACGGACGCACTCCCGTCCCTTTCGAGTGAAACACCATCGATTCCTCCAAGTACAGTTTAGCAAACCGGTTACAAGTACCAGGTTAACCTCCCAGCTTTTCCTTTTCATCTCTCTCTCGCTCTCTTAGGATAGTTAGAGAGAACTGAACTTTATTCTGTGAGTAGGCGCGCGTTCTCATCGCGCAGAGGTGGATGACTTCCCTCTTCCAGGTAGTCCTGTCTTGCAGCCGATGCCCGCGCCCTTTCCACCACCCGGAGCCGGTCCTGCAGAGTTAGGAAGTCAGATCAAATTGTGTGTTGTGGAGGCAAGTTTCACTCCGTCGCCCGCCCGTATTGTCTATGAGGATTCTTACGCTTTCGTATACCTCCGCAATCCGTCAGTATTTTGTCTCCCCACTGACTATAGGATAGACTCGACTGCATGAAAGTGCGCATCCCCACGCTACTCAGACGTCGATGGTACAACGTATGTGTCACCGTGGCGGCATGTGATCAACAGAGCTTAAACACGGACGGTGCGCGCGCCCAGCAAGCCACGGATAGACACGAATGGGGACGGTTCCGGCGCGTGGCCGCCCAACGGGTCGGGGAAGTTTGTTCCGGTCGCTGTCCGCACGCGCGAACCGCGGCATCGTTGCGTCTGCACGGCGCTTTTGCTCACTCGGCGCTTCTCTGCTTGTGTACTCGTTCATTGATTCCCCTAGCGATGAGAGACGTGCCGCCGGATCGAGATTGAACGTACGTACACACGCGCCCCCCCCCCACCCCGCCGACCCTTCTTTGCGCACATAGCGATTCGTCACATCGATCAGTTAGAAGGACGCGGTTTTGTAGAAACGCTCAGACTGCCACGTGACTGCGAAACGCCACTGGTTTGTGGGAACCACTTTTTTTTCGTTGTTTATATTTTACAGAGAAACTGTATATGGCTATAGGTTCTGACGGATCGTGTCTGCGGACAAAAGACGCGTTGAACAAGAATTTTCAGCTAACCTATTAGGTCGACCAATCCAGCGTTTCTGCATCGAAAAAAAAATTACACCATCTCCCGCTAAAGGGAACCATGTGTAGATGTGAAGCAGCGGGCGCTAACGCTTACATTGGCGGTGGCGTTGACGCTGGTGCTCATCGCAGCGTTGCGCAGGGCAGAAAACTGGGGAGGCGCAAAGCACGCAGTGATGGAGCGGTGTTTCCTACTGGAACATGCCAATCGCTGCTAATGGGCAATGAGAGACAGAAGACTCCGACTGGACACAGAGACCCGCAGTCCGCTTTTAGTTAACGCGCACGCTGCGAATTTTTATTTTCCAACAACGCACAGGAGAAATCTCCCACCGGCACCACCTTGGAGGTCAAGATACATTGCCATATATACGGGGTGGCCAGTGAACGGTTGTGCAGCGCGAGCAGTCGATTTTTTCAACCAAGAAACACGCTAGCGGACGCTGCCGGCGTCGGCGTCGCGAGGCGAGAGAGGAGGGGGTGCGTAGGAGAGGGGAGAGGGGGGACGCGCGTGCGCAGTGGGGAGTGTGGACGCCGCGGGCAGGTATGCCTATAGGAGAGAGGGGGAGCGTAGGAGAAGAGAGAGAGGGGGGGACGCGCATGCGCAGTGGGAGTGTGGACGCCGCGGGCAGGGATGCCTAGAGGAGAGAGGGGGGAGCGCAAGAGGGGAGAGGAGGGGAGGCTCATGCGCAGTGAGGGTGTGGTTGCCGCGGGGGAGGGATGCCTAGAGGAGAGAGAGGGGGAGAGGAGGTTTTCTGTTTTTATTTTTTTTTGAAAGGTTTGCGCATGCGCAGTAAGGGTGGTCACGCCGGCACACCACCACCGGATTAAGCTTCGCCATAAGATGCTTCACATCTAAAAAAAAGATAAAATTGGTGCAGCTACGCACTAGTGGGGCGATGACTGAGGAAACAGAGGAACTGATGGCCTTATCCTCCTCATTTCCCTTCTCCTCACTCTCACTTCTTTTTCCCAACCCTTGCTCTGCTATACCTTACACCACTATGCTATGATTTACCTTCTCCACTCCTTTCCCTCCACCTCACCCTAACTTCACTTCTCTTCACCTTCACTCATCTTTCAGACCCCTTGCTATACTATGCAATGCAATGCTATGCTTCACACTCTCTCCTGTTTCTTTCTATCCTCTTCACACTCACTTCTCTCTCCCACTACCTTGCTATGCCATACTATATATACATGCCTATGTAATGCTTTACTCTCTCTCTCTCCTCCTTTCCCTCCTTCTCACCGTCACTCCTTTTTCCCTACCCCGGCTGTACTATGAGGGTCAATCAAAAAGTAAGGGCCGCTTGGTCCCCCCCCCCCAAAATAAATATTCGTTAGTTAAAGTTTGTATTGAGAGGTTTAGTTAAGTAAAACCCAGTGCACTTTTTTACGTAATAACTGTGAACTTCTAAGCAGTTCTCGTACCGCTGCACAAGTTTATTTAGTCCCTCTGCATTGAAGTTAGCCGCCTGGAAATTTTTGGCTGTTTGGGTTGGTCGCAAGCATTTTAACACGAAAGTGTTTTATGCCGGGGTCCACCATGGCTCCACTGACGTATTTGCGTCACGGATATGACGTTGCAAAATATACACTAACGGAAGACAAAAAAAAATAACTTTCAAGAAAAAGTTCCGTCAGCGGGAGTCGAACCTACCACCTCGCGCTGCGCAGCGCGCGGCGCGAAATGACTCGGGCACGAACCGTAAGTTCTTCGGAGTACTAACGGCGAACTATTCATATATTCTGGAGCTCTTCTTTCATTTTTGTCGTCAGGGAAGATTCCAGGATTAATTGGATTTAGTGTGGACGTAGAAGATATTTACTATTCGTTGCCACAGGATGAGTTGATGCAATACGTCAAAGGAAAATTGGGGAACCCTTAAGCTTCGCCTTTAACCCTTTCAGTCCCTGTGATTCCAATTGGAATCATAAATTATGTAGGTCAGTCAGCAAGCATCTGGTAAAGATAAAGCTTTGTTCTTCCTCAAGAGCCCGTATTTAGCATCTGCCCTACATGTGGTGTCAACATGGTACATATAATAAAGGCAGGTCACGTCTGAGCGAAGAAATTACAGAAGCGGTCGTGCTGCTCGCGCATTTCGCTGAGGCAGCGTCTTCTTTCACCGTGCAGAGATAGGGCATTAATTTTAGTTCTGTGTCGGAAATTTGAATTTTGGCTATTGGACAATATGCTATCCTATGTAAATAATATTTTATGTAGTAAATGAAGCAAAAATTATGGAATGATTATTAAATAATAATTATTTGTTAAATTAAGTGACACGTTAATTACTCTTCTCTGAAAAGTGTGAGGGAATAGTTTTTCAGTTTTTTAGGACTACCACGATCATGCTCATCTCAAAATGTAAGAGCTAGTTGCTTACATTGAAAATATTTAATTCGGGACTGAAAGGGTTAAGAGTTGAACGCGATAGCGATATCCTGTCCCTAGTCCGTACTTCAATCCCTTAGTGCACACTATGTAATGCGTAGCATGCTTTAAACCACGAGCAATTACGCGCGGTAAATGCGGGAAATGTTTTCGAAGTTGCTATGCACCCACTACGTGGTCTTAAGGGAATACGCGCAGTAACGTGTGTGCCTTTTGTAATGGGTACACAGCTTTGAACCACAATGTCGTTATGATATTCACATTGTCTGACGCCCGTTGACAATGTACGCTTGTACCACTCAATATTACTGAGATATTACATGTTGTATTGTGACGCCTGTATAGAGGACGCGTGTTTGCAAAGCATGAAAGTTATTTTCACTGCAATTCGAAGCAGAGGAAGTTATTTTATAAGTAATCACAAGCAGAACTCCTCAGAAAGTTTAGGATTATGGTTTGGCTCATGGGGTAGTACGCCGAACCAGTTTGCAGGGATTAATTGGACTCGCATTCCACCAAAGTATCTTGGTGTGCCATTAGATGCGTATCGATTTAGTGCGCGCTATTGGAAGGAGCGCGTCCCTATGCTTGAGCGGCAGGCACAGGCATTTGTCCCATACCGCCTTTCAATTTTTGGGAGAGCCAAAGCTTGTAATACATTTTTAGCAACAAAGCTTTACTATGTGTTGCAGCTTATTCATTGTGCCAGGTCTTATGTGCAACTCTTCCATCGTATTTTTGCAACTTTTGTATGGTCTTCGACTTTTGAGCCCATGCGTCGTGATAACATATTCAGGAATGTTAGTGATGGAGGGTTGGGTTTAAAACATCTGTATCTATGGCAAACAGTTTCACGATTTTTCTTTTTCCGTGACAGTTCCCATCCCATCATTCGTTCGTTCTTGCAAGTTACACTTGTTAATTTCTTACCTGACCTGGTTGTTTCTTCAAACTTCTCCGCGCGCCCGTGTCTGTGGGGATTTATGCAGGAAGTTTACTTTGCAGTTCAGTTTCTTAAAGCCCGCTTTTCAATAGAATATTTGTATACAGTTTCACGTAAGACACTATATAAAGATTTGCTATCTATGCTGTTCCCTCCTCCGTTGTACCGCTCAGTATACTTTGCTCTTCAAGGACATGATGTGTTAGAACGAGTGCGCAAAATGTATATATCTCCCAATTCAAAAACATTTTTTTATAAACTCCATTCTGAAACACTACCCGTTAAAACTTGGTTACAAAGAAATGGTATTTTTGTTTCGACGGTTAACTGCCGTCTCTGTGATGTACCTGAAACAATAGAGCTTTGCTTCGTGAGCTGCAAAGACTCCATTCTATTTTGGAATGTCCTGCAACGAACTCTGCAGAAATACTTTGCAATTAATTCGTACACAGTTCGTTATCTTATGCCAACATCTCTTGATGAAGTGCCATACGATATGTTTTTCCTTATCGGTATACATAGTCTATGGAAGACGCATATGCAGGACCGCAACGCAGAGCCGATCACCTCTGCACGCACACATTTCATCCGAATGGCTATTCACTTAAAAGATGTTTACGATGAACTTGACTTTAGGCCTGACTGGTATCCCATCTTGGAGAGGTGCTTAGCCTCGCCTCTTTTCTGGTGCAGCACATTATGAAAAACTCTCCCTGGACTATAGGACCTTAGCCTTCGTGTTTCTTTCTCAACAGTGCTTGTACGCTTATTGTCGCTATGGAACTGCAACTGTGCAACTGTATGCGATACTGTGTACTGTTTTAATACTCATTCTATTAAATACCATGAGGAAAAAAAAGCGTGGCTGCGTGGTAGAACAACTGGTTGCCACGCAGACGACCCGGGTTCGATCCTCATTCGGACCCGGAAATTTTTATTATTTATTTTATTTGCATCTTTCTCGATTTTTCGGTCACGTACAAGATGATGATTTTTCGCTCACAACCAACGACCCCGACACTGACGCCGACACCGGAATTTTTGCGAAACGAGCTCTTTAACGCTATCGCGTTAAAATATCACTCAAGACAATGATGAGGTTGACGTGAGAAATTTTTCCGGCATGCCTGTCGAATCGTTTTTGGAATTACTTGTTTTTTACCGTCGCAACACGTTTGTCTGTTTTAACAGTATTCATTCAGAAGTCAGGAGTTTCTATTTGGTCAAAGGTTGCTCCGGTTTTAGGTTCAATTTTCTTAGCGAAATTAGACCAGAAAATTGAAAGGAAGTCACCTGGTAGCGTAAAAAAGATTTTCCTTTTCGTTGACGATTATTTGGTGCTTGGCAGCTGTTCGTAGTTGGAGACTTTTAAAGATACCTTGCTTTAAACAGCATGGTGATGGTTTGAATTTTACATATGAACTGCCTACGGGCAACAAACTGCAGTTTTTAGACGCGACGTTATCTTTTTCAGTCTGACTACACGTGTTACATGTATGAATCAAGATCTGAAAAACCAATTTTGAATTTCAGATCTTCCCGTTCAAAACCAGTTGAGAACAGCATTGCTTTTTCCTCTTTTAAGTCTGCACTGTCGAAGACATGCTGCCACCCGATGAGGCAGAGTCTTGAAGGCCAGGTTGCTCAATTGACGCAAGCAGGTTTCCCGTCCTCGTCATTGCTCGCAACGTGCGAGAGAGCAGCACAATACTTTAAATCACCATCTGATTCGAAGAAACCATGCGAACCAGAGAAGATGAAACTGACTGTAATCCCATATGTCCATAGCCTCTCGCGTCGCCTAAAAAAGATTGCCAGAAAGTACAATGTTAATGTAGTATGTTCCGCTAAAAGAAAACCTAGTCGTGTGTGCCCCGTGGTTGAGCGTATGTACAACAAAGGATGCGATAACTTTGCTAAAAGATGTGACATTCGCCATACCATGAAGTTCATAGAATGCAACAAGAGTGGTGTTGTATACCACTTACCAATGTCATGTGGTCGCGCGTATGTCGGACAATCAGGACGGTGTGTAAACGTTCGACTCCGTGAAAACCGTTCTTCCTTGAAATACAGGCCAAGTAGCCACCTGTCCCTTCACTGCGCAGAGTGCAAATGTACGCCGTGTTTTGATGATGCAACTGTACTATTCCAAAACGGCGATCACAGAGAGGTAGCCGAAGCTTTTTTCATTGCGAGATTGGGAGATAAAAGCATAAGCCACCCATCGTTATCCCTCTCTGATAAGGAACTTGGTTTGCTGATCTCAGGGCTGTAAGATAGTAAATTGAAGTGCTGATTATGCTTTTGCTGTTAGACGGAGTCACTGCGCATGACCAGTTGTTCTATGTATATATGTTGTGTTTCCGAAAAAATAAACGTCAGTTAAAAGTTAGCGCCTGTATCGTCTTACGCGCCTGTGTCCCTGTGTTTTTTACGCTATTCAAATATACCTTAAGGTACACCACAGTGCTACACAATTTTGCCTCGTTGCAACCATTTCGCTTCACTTTTACAAGCATCAAACCCTTCCACGTTGGTACGATGAAAAGAGCCTCGTGAAGTGTTTGTGTTTGTGGCGAGTCATTAAGCATATTGTCGTGCTATGTCCTTGGTTTACCATGAAAGACTGAAACGGCACACTGCTTTAACGCGACTGGGACAGGGGCCTATATGCAATATGGCACTGATCGTAATTAGCACATTTAGCCATGAGAGCCACAACAGCTCTAAGGCAATCAAGCTGTGTGACAGTATGTTACTGCGCAATAACCACTGTTAATCGGACAAGAGAGCACATCACATGTTTTCTTCCATTACATTTTTTTTGTTTTTGTTTTCATGTCCTTATCCTTTGTTCAGGATAACAGTTCAGGTGCTACCAGTAAAGCTCTCTGCTTTGTCTGTGAAATGTTTATAACATATCCAGCAAGCTGCAAAGGAATGAAATACACTGCGAAATAGTTAAAAAAATTGAAGGACACTTTGTACATTCCAAAGTGTGTTCGGCGAAAGCGTGTGGCCATTCCACTGACGGAAAGACGGACGGAAAGACCGACGGACGGACAGACGGACGGACGGACAGACGGATGGACGGACGGAAAGACCGATGGACGGACAGACGGACGGACGGACAGACGTACGGACGGACGGACATCCGGACGGACCGACGGACGGACAGACGGACATCCGGACGGACGGACGGACATCCAAACGGACGGATGGACGGACATCCGGACGGACGGACATCCGGACGGACGGGCATCCGGACGGACGGACGGACGGACGGACAGACGGACATCCGGACGGACGGACGGACATCCGGATGGACGGACGGACAGACGGACGGACGGACGGACGGACGGACAGACGGACATCCGGACGGACGGACGGACGGACATCCTGATGGACGGACGGACAGACGGACATCCGGACGCACGGACGGACGGACATCCGGACAGACGGACATCCGGACGGACGGACGGACAGACCGACATCTGGACGGACGGACGGACATCCGGACGGACGGACGGACGGACGGACGGACGGACATCCGGACGGACGGACGGACAGACGGACATCCGGACGGACGGACGGACATCCGCACATCCGGACGGACGGACGGACGGACGCCGGACGGACGGACACCGGACGGACGGACACCGGACGGACGTGAACATGAGACATTAAAGGCTTTCGCCTTAATAACGGCGCCTGCAGGGCAGCACACGCAACACCGCGTTTTGTCCGCCGCGGTGGATCAGTGGCAACGGGGCTCGGCCACTGACCCGAAGGTCGCGGGTTCGATCCCGGCCGCGGCGATCGCATTGCAGTGGGGGGTGAAATAGTAGAGGTCCGTGTACTTTGCGATGTCAGTGCACGTTGAAGAACACCAGGTGGTCGAGATTTCCGGAGCCCTCTGCTACGACGTCCCTCATAATCATATCGTGGTTTCGGGGCGTAAAACCACAGATATTATTAATTAACACCGCGTTTTGCCGGTTTCCACGCTTACACTGTGACGCAATGAAAGCGATACGCATATCAGAAAATGGTACGCTCCTGCGCCTTATATTACCTCGTAATCTAATCATCCTATATGAAATTGAAATGTACTCTACTGCACTTCAAAGTTAAAGGAAACGTATTTGAGGGCTTCCTGAACCACATGTGGTTTTGCGGCTGCGAATTTTTGTAGATAACAACGCTGAGTGGACGTTCGGAAAATTTCTTTTTCAGGTGTCATTCCTTTAGAAAAATGCGCTGGAGTATA
>JALIZH010006823.1:0-19247 GCA_030522465.1 Rhipicephalus appendiculatus
TACACAATTTTGTTGCATTACTCTATAGACACTTCTGCTGCCACAATTGGATGCACGCTTAGACAACAAATTTCTTTTGTACGACAGATTTTTGTTGCATTACTTACGGAAGACCTCTGTTGTCACAATTGACTATACGCTAAGACAACAAGTCTCTGTTGTAGCACAACACATTTCTTTCGTACAACAAAAATTTATCGTACAGTATATGGACATTTCTATAGTAGCAGCCGGGTGCTTGTTGTGAAGACACATTTTTTTACAATACTATAAAGATTTATCGTAGCACTTCAACTTTCTGTTGTGGCACAACAGAAGTGTGTTGCACACACTTCTATTGTCACAATAAAAGATTGGATGCACAATTGAAAAGTGTGTTGTCTCAACAAGAATGTGTAGTAACATCAGAAAAATCCTTTTGTACAATTGAAATTTCTGTTGTGCTCAAGGCAAGTTCTGTTGTCATTTTCAACTGGGCCTCCAAACACATGTAAGCAAGATGAAGGAATGGGTCAACCTGGGCGACAGACACCACCTTCCTAGCCATTGCTAAGCAGCCTCTCTGTGCTCTCGGCCATACCTCTGATGACTGTGGTAGTGGTTGATGGCCTTCATTAGATGCGAAGCATCTTATGCTCGGGGCTATGTCCGTCCCTCCCGCGTCCCGCGTCCGGCCACTTTCATGAAGTAGGGAAGCACCCAGAGAGGCTGCTTAGCAATGGCTAGGCAAGTGGTGTCTGTCGCCCAGGTTGACCCCATTCCTTGATCTTACTTGCATGTGTTTGGAGGGGGCTTAGTCCGTCCCTCCTTCCCGTGTCCCACACTACCACAACATACGCGTCCCCTCCCCCCTCTGTCTCCTACGCTCACCCCCTTTCTTTCCTCTGGGAATTCTCTACTCTACGGAGCTGCCCCCGCGGGAGGGACGCGGGACGGACATAGCCCCGAGCATAAGATGCTTCGCATCTGAAAGCAGCCGCAGCTGTCAATTCAGCCGAGACGCGCTCGCCCATTCACGGCGCCGCGACGCAACAGGCCGCACCTTCTTTTAACGGACTAAGACCTTCTTTTAACGGCCTAGCCATTGCTAAGCAGCCTCTCTGCTCTCGGCCATGACTCTGGTGACTGTGGTTGTGGTTGACGGCCTTATTGTATTACAGTGTTCGGGTTCGCATAGTGGGTGCTTCCCTACTTCACGAAAGTGGCCGGAAGCGGGACGCGGGAGGGAGGGACGGACATAGCCCCGAGCATTAGATTCTTCGCATCTAAGCGCATTTCAGTATTGATAGGCCCCAGCATGCACTTTGCCTCACGTACACTTTGACCTAACATTTCCAAACCTGTGGGAGGTTTATATAAAAGCGCGAAACCATTGTCTCCTCACCTTATGCAAGCCGCGCCAACAGCGTGGCAACCTTTCCGACCCTCAGCGGCGAGCGCCGCTGTGCGGACGAGAAGCGGGCCTCCTCCTCCGCACGGCCGGAGAGAAACCCGCCAGCGCGCAATCTCGGAGGCCATGCGACAGCACATGATGTACACCGACACGCTGCGAAGGTAAGGTGCTTCGCCCCCTAAAACAACCAGCGATTCTACATAGCCGCTCCTTCCCGCCGGCGTGTCGCGTGGAACGTTCGCCCACTGCTAGTGCCCTCTAGCGAAATACGGCCATAACTGCGAGCTCCGCTTCTCTGCTCTCGCCCATCGCCTGCGCCTCAACGCGGCAGGTCGCACCGTGAGTTTTCATCGAGCGGCCGTGGTCATGTAGTGGAAGGGCTCTCCTCATGTAATTCGCTCATGTAATTCGCAATGCCCATAGACAATCGTGCCACCAAGCGGAATTCAGAAGCGTCCTCTCAAGGATGGATAATACACGACACAATGGCAGCTCTACGCAGTCGCTCCATTGTGAGGCTGTGCTAGCTTGAGTGCTAACGTGTTAGCAAGAAACGGACACTACGACTTTGCATGCTTCCTGAATCAGTGAACAAACCAGGCTGTCCGTGACACGATTAATCTGATTCGTTCTGGCGAGACGCGTAGTAAATACGTAGCAACTTGCGCTTTCAATGATAGCCCACAGCGTACACGTATCAGCTTCGCGAGGTTTTCTGTAGCCACTTATTTTAAATTTTCTGGTCACACTTTTTCCACTTGAAGCTCACCTCGTTTTACTTGCATATAGCATTCGTCAGTGCTTTAGTAGTGTATGAATCCCATAACATAGTACGCGGGAAGTCGCGCAGGCTCGCGAGCAATCTGAAATTGGCCAGCGCTGCGCCGCTTGTTTTTGTACGTTTGTTGAAAGGTGGCAGCACACTGGAAGCGATTTGCTTGTTGGCCGGTTTGAGAGCAAAATGGCAAAATGTTCTCCGCGCCCGGTCAACGTGGTGACACGGAGTGGTCAAAGTCGTTCGACGGAAGAAATTCTTCAGATTTCTTTCAGCAGCGATTTTGAAAGAAACCATCTTGACGACTAGAATTTTTCACTGGACGTAGAAGCCTGTGAAAGCACCGAGAGTGACAGCGACGATGAACGATCAGCTGCAAACTCACGAGGAGCGAGATGCACTTCACGACCCCTCGTGCGTTAATGTTTTTTGACGCTCGTAAATCACTCTGATTATATTTATTGTATAATATCATTCAGCGAAATCAAAATAAACGCATGGTGTTTCTTGTGCATTGCATGTAGAGCAATTATTGCGGATGGAGCGCATAGCTCGGCACACTCACTCATGAGTGCACTCAACTCACACTCACACTCATTTGAACGTGGTGAGTTGAGTATGAGTGAGTACTCATGCGTGTGAGTGGACGTGAGTGTGAACGTGAGTGAGAACTCATGAGTGTGAGTGGTCGAGAGTGTGAACGTGAGTGAGTCCTCATGAGTGTGAGTGGACGTGAGTGTGAACGTGAGTGAGTGCGAAGGCTGAAAAAATTGTGGTGAGTGAGTTTGAGTGAGTACTCTTTTAAAGTGCCGACCTATGGAGCTCGGCACGCACTCACTCATGAGTGCACTCAACTCACACTCATTTGAACGTGGTGAGTTGAGTATGAGCGAGTACTCATGAGTGTGAGTGGACGTGAGTGTGAACGTGAGTGAGTACTCATGAGTGTGAGTGGAGGTGAGTGTGAACGTGAGTGAGTACTCATGAGTGTGAGTGGACGTGAGTGTGAACGTGAGTGAGTGCGAAGGCTGAAAAAATTGTGGTGAGTGAGTTTGAGTGAGTACTCCCTTAAAGTGCCGACCTATGATGGAGCGTCGCATGCCGCGAACACGCTCGAGCTCGAACAGCAAAGCTAAATGGTTAGAGCGATGAAATGTGCACTCACAGTCATAGCCACAATCCACGCCTCTCGGCTAACTTCTACTGTACTTCTCCGGTACCTTCCGAACGGCATTGTTCTTCGACGAATTTCAGCTGCGAAGAATTGGACGTTGCGAAAAGCATACGTGTGTATTCTTTGCGATATTCATATTTCAATCGTGTTCATAGAACCTGCAATATCCCAGTGCAGTGAATTGCGCACGGCTAGAGTCTGAGCATGGCTGTGACACAAGCGATGCTGAATGGGTAGTTGAATGCTTGTGTTCCGTTGAAGAAACAACTCCCTGTTCCTGAATGCGCGAGCAATGACGACGGCGTAATGTGTTTGCAAATCATGAACACGTTAAATATTCGGTCCCGTGCAGCAGCGATGACGCTACTCGCTAGCGACCTACTACTGCGGCAAATCCGTCAGGCATGCTCGGTACATACTACCTTTGAGTGCTGTACAGTTCATACCTCAATTCGAGTTCATGCAGTTTTCTGTAGCACGCACATGATTTCGCGAAGCATCATTCATGCACGGTAACGGAGCTGAAATATAACATTTCACTCCGCGGCAAATAAGTACGTGGCGAGCGTCCATGTTTTGGAAAAGTAATTTGGTCTCATATACATTTCGGTGTAGCTCATGACTTTATCCAGTGAAATTGGCATGGGCCGGACGTTCGCACGTCCTATCTGTTCCTATGCGAACAAACGGGCGGACCCTCCTCCGGGCACCATCTTAAATCGTACAGCGCGCCACCTATAGTTCGTGGGCATTGCGAATGCTGCGTGGCGGAAGTGTAGAGTCGCGCCAGTAGTAAAAACATGGGAATTGGGCAACGACTGGGTGTTTTGCTAGCCCACCCATTGCAGAGTGCTCAGAAATATTTAATCATCATCACTAGTAAACGCGTCAAAAAAGTGAGGAGTGCGTAGATTTGCGTGCTGCCTTAGGGAAGCGTAGTGGGTGCTTCGCTGATTTGCAAGGGGAAAAATTATGGCGTAGTGAAAACTTCGCAACTGTACTCGCAGTAGGCATTCTAGGAAACTTTTACACGGCCAATGTTACGCGCACACACGTTGATTTCCATGCGGCAAGGTTGACGTATGAAGTGAGAACCGAAGCCAGTTTAGCAATGGAGAAGGCGGAGCACGCGGCTCGATTACGCTACCACGTTGTAATTTTCAGTTCCTCCATTTTTTGTGTTTTTTTTTTCTCTTCCGGCCTTGCACGCGTTTGAAGTTGTTAGTTCGTGTTTGTGGTATCCTGACTTCTTTCTTCTGTCCTTGTGAACATGCCTTGTCGTTAAAAAAGTGCCATAGATACCACCTTAGCAACTACACACTGTTGTCTGTCTGAATCTATGAAGCAATCATTTTAATACTACAAAACGAACATTTTTTCAGAACATAGTGTCCTTCAAGTTGCATCTGAGTTGAAACTGCTTGTGAATGAAAGAAATGATTGCTTACTTTCCTAATAATTGATTGATTGGTTACTTTCCTAATAATAATTGTTACGGTTTAACGTCCGAAAACCTCGATATGATTATCAGATACGCCGTGCTGGAGAGCTCCGGAAATTTCGACCACCTGGGGCTCTTTAACGTGCACCTAAATCTAAGTACACAGGCCTCTAGCATTTTACCCTCCCAACGAAAAGGCAGCCGGCGCGGCCAGGATTCCATGCCGTGACCTGCGGGTCAGAAGACGAGCACCATAGCCACTAGACCACCCCGGCGGGTCAGTTTCACTGCAAGGGCGACGCAATGAATGCGATTGGCGGCGAGATCGACCTATAGGAGGCAGCACCGTCGCAGCGCTAGTGTGGATAGAGGGTCGGCGACGCGTATACAAATGCACACAGTGGCGCTTCATAGAGAGTTGTTTGAGCCGATTGTCAGCAAATAAAATGCGTTGATAGCAGCCTAATGGTGGTATATAAGCTTTCCATTGCCAGATTAATGCGCGAAGCCGGTCTAACGTTCTTATTACGTGTGAGATAAGCGCCATGATAAGCGCAATCTGCCAATGGTGTGCTGGCCTTTGGCGACAGTCGAGTGTTTTCGCACTGTGCTTCATGCTTTTTGCTGTTTTATTTGTAAGTGTTTAGCTTGTGTATTGCCTATTCTACAGTAGCATTTTTGCCGCGAGACTCAACCAATAATTTACGTCTTGTTCGGGTGGATGGTAAAAACGAAAAAAAATCACAGCATATCCACGGAGTGAATGAAGATGAGTGGGCGAAGCTCCGGAGGTTCATCGGTAAACCGTGAATCTTCGTCCAGTACATCATCAAAGAAGTGACAAACACTGGGTGTATATATACAAGAAATTTTATGTATTCGTAAATGGTAGCTAGACGTGGCTTCCGGTCCCCCTTCATTATAACGGCATTATGGTCGGTGAAGTGGAGGGATAGGGGTTCTTATATGCCCCCTCTCTCCCCTCTAAGAATCCTCCGCAGAGGATTCCTAGAGGAGAGAGGGTGGAACGTAGGAGAGGACAGAGAGGACGCTCATGCGCTGTGGGGATGTGGAACGCGGACGCCGCTCCGTAGAGTAGAGGATTCCTAGAGGAGAGAAAGGGGGTGAGCGTAGGAGAGAGAAGAGGGGGACGCACGCGCCGCTCCGTAGAGTAAGAGAATTGCTAGAGGAGAGAAAGGGGGTGAGCGTTGGAGAGGAGAGAAATGGAGGGGACGCGCATGCTCTGGATGTGTGTAGGACGCGGGCGCCGCTCCGTACAGTAGAGGATTCCTAGAGGAGAGGAAGGGGGGCAGCGTCGGACAGGAGAGAGGGGGAGAGGACGCGCATGCGCTGTGGGACAGGGGGAAGGACTAAGCCCCCGCAAGCACATCCAAGCAGGATCAAGGAATGGAGTCAACCTGGGCGACATACACCACCTGCCTAACCATTGCTAAGCTGCCCCTCTGTGCTCTCGGCCATGACTCTAGTCACTGTAGTGGTGGTTGACGGCCTTATTGTACTACAGTTTTCCGCTTGACATAGATGGCCACACCGCCTGCGGGACGCTCTGCTTCCACGGTTCTTGTATTGGATCTACCCTCAAGTTGCTGCAGCGTCACCGTCGGGCGATACTGCCGGTTACGCCTGACGCGGGACAAGGTTAGAGTAAGAGGAGCTTCGCCCCTAAAAAAGAAAATTCCCCATCTCCTGCTAAAGGGAACCATGTGTGCATGCGAAGCAGCGGGGAGATAATTGAAAGCGAGCGGGAGGAACGTCGCCGCTCTTACTTCACGGCAGCGGTCCGGGCGCTCATCGCGGCGTTGCACAGGAGAGAATGAGGCGCGCGCGCTCCGTCATTTTCATACCGCGGAACTACCGTGGCGCCCCCCAACGGAGTATGCAGCTGTCACACCACCTGTCGTGCGCGCCTTAGAGGGGATTCCTACAGGAGAGGACGGGGGGGACCGTAGGAGAGGAGAGAGAGGGGGGAGGGGGACGTGCATGCGCTGTGGGGGTGTGGGACGCGGGAGCCGCTCCGTAGAGTAGAGGATTCCTAGAGAAGAGAGGGGGAGAGGACACGCATGCGCTGTGGGGATGTGCGACGCCGGAGCCGCTCCGTAGAGTAGATGATTCCTAGAGGAGAGAAAGGGGGGTGAGCGTAGGAGAGAGAGGGAGGCGACGCGCATGCGCTGTGGTTCTGGTTCGCATAAGGGGTGCTTCCCTACTTCATGAAAGTGGCCGGACGCGGGACGTGGGCCGCGGGAGGGACGGACATAGTCCCCGAGCACAAGATGCTTCGCATCTAAAAAAAATCACCGCCCAAGCACTCCGTACAAATGGTTAACCAGCGAAGCTGAAATGTGCGGCCCCAGTGTTTAGCAGTGGGTTCAACCCGACGCTGCACTGAAGCCTCCCACAATTATCGTTGCCAGGTTGTGGTCGAGCCACAGGCGGTCACAGACGTCGCAGCCGAAGCCAAAGTGCCGCCGGAGAAACTCTCGCCCAAAGCGGGCGTTCGCCCCGGCGAACGGGTTCCCGCAATCAAGTCGACGCTGTTCTGCACGCAACGCCGTTTCTTCGGCGCGCCAGAGGGAGCGCGCCATGGCTGCAAGCGTTTGACCTTGCAAGCGTCGTACCCAAGATAGGCGCGCGAGCTTCGGTACGACGCTCAGAACAACGTAACTGATAGCACAGCCAATGGAGACCGCTCGTGACACAGATGCCGAGCGGTTTTTCGTTTCTGCTAGCCATATACAGCCTTCGCTGTAAAAAGCTCCAGGCCTTCTCCACGAAGGGAATGCTGATGAGTGGGGCGAAGCTCCAACGCTTATCGGTAAAACCGTGAAAGATTCGCCAACACATCATGTAAAGACGTGACACATAATGATAGATAATGATATTTTAATTTACGGACCAAAGGAAGGGTTGTTCCCAATGAGCTCTGTGACCCGTTTCCCTTTGAATATTACAGCTTTGTGGTCAGTGAAGTACGTGGCAATGTCGTCACGGGTCCCTCTGATGGTGGTGGGACGCTTAGAGTCGGACAATATGCACCAGAGATTGTAATGGGACATGATGTGCGGGACTAGCCGCGCCGCTGCTTTTGCTATGGGGTGTTCATGATGAGTAGCTGCGTGGAGATGTTCGCTGAATGAGCTCCCGCCGAATAGAGTTACTGTATATGCTCCCTTTAGGTAGCACAGCTGCGCATCTGTTTTCCAAACGCCGCTAGCAACCATGCATTGCGGAGAAACTGATGCACAGGCCACGCCCTGAAAATATGGCCGCGCCGCCGACAGCGGTTGCCGTCCACCTAGAATCTATCAAGTCACCGTCTTACGAACTGGTGCTTTATTTGCTTTAGATTCATGTGCTTAAGCTTCGACAGCAAGGTATTTACGTCGATTCGGCGCCGTTTTCGAAAAACACACTGAAATAATCGATGCTGTAGGCTTAGCGAGTGGCGATGGGCGCTCCCGGAATCTCGGAGGTCATATATTACGTGTTTGTCAGTTGTTTTTTATTCTCCATAGCTGGCGCCACTTGACTTGGTGGCGGCCGCCGCCGCATGTTATTCGGCACTACGCTACGCCTTTGCGTTATCGTATAGACTAAAAAACGCTTTTGCACTCTCATGGCACAGTCCCGAGAGCAGGTGTTTCTTCTTTAATCGCCGGTCGTTGGCACGCCGGGCATGTCGACTGGCGATCGCCGACACGCTTCGTCGATCGGCGGCAGGCTTAAGCAAGTCGCCTGCAAAAACAAAGTGCGACTTCGCCACATAGCTATGGTTGCTAGCCAGGCAAGATGGCGGACCTATGCGCAACTCTGCTCCCGTAGGGAGCATATACAAGTAACTCTACCGCCAAAGATAGCGGCGCGCAATCTAGCGGGCGCCCGCTCAACTATAGCACACCCGATGACCCTGACGAGATGGCAGCGTCATCGTCATCGCACTAGTGTACACGGCGTCAGGGACATAGCCCCGGCTATAGGAGCTTCGTCCCTAAAAGAAGCATGTATTTCTTCGTAAGGGTTTGTAGTTGAACTTTGTGCACTCTGCTTTTCTGCTTACACATATATGCCTCCGCAGTTGTTTTTTTTCCTTTCTGAAATTTTAACCGCCCTTTGGAGACGCTAGTTCATGCTTTGCGGTAGCACTATGATTTCGAAATCGCCGATATTTCACGAGATGGGGTCGCTAAAATCCTGCATTCACACCTCAATATTAAGGCGAAAGCCTTTAATGTCTCATGCTCACGTCCGTCCGGTGTCCGTCCGGCGTCCGTCTGTCCACACCCCCACTGCGCATGCGCCAACCCATTAAAAAAATAAAAATAAAAAAACCTCCTCTCCACCTCTCTCTCCTCTAGGCATCCCCTCCCAGCGGAGGCCACACCCTCACTGCGCATGCGCGTCCCCTCCCCTCTCTCCCCCTCCTACGCTCCCCCTCTCTCCTCTAGGCATCCCTGCCCGCGGCGTGCACACCCCCACTGCGCATGCGCGTCATCCCCTCTCCTACGCTCCCCCCTCTCTCGCCTCGCGACGCCGACGCAGGCAGCGTCTGCTAGCGAGTTTCTTGGTTGAAAAAAACCGACTGCTCGCGCTGCACAACCGTTCACTGGCCACCCCGTATATATGGGAATGGATCTGGACCTGCAAGGTGGTGCCGGTGGGAGATTTCTCCTGAGCGTTGTCGAACGATAAAAAATTCGCAGCGTGTGCGTTAGCTAAAAGCGGACTGCGGGTCTCTGTGTCCAGTCCGAGTCTTCTGTCTCTCGTTGCCCATTAGCAGTGATTGGGATGTTCCAGTAGGAAACACCGGTCCATCACTGCGTGCTTTGCGCCCCCCAGGTTTCTCTCCAGTGCAACGCTGCGATGAGCGCCAGCGTCAACGCCGCCGCCAGTGTAAGCGTTAGCGCCCGCTGCTTCGCATCTACACATGGTTCCCTTTAGCGGGAGATGGTGTAATTTTTAAGGCGAAAGCCTTTAATGTCTCGTGCTCACGTCCGTCCGACCTCCGTCCGGCGTCCGTCCTCCGTCCGGCGTCCGTCCGTCCGTCCATCCGTCTGTCCGTCCGTCCGTCCGTCCATCCATCCGTCTGTCCGTCCGTCCGTCCATCCGTCCATGTCCGTCCGTCCGTCCGTCCATCCGAGCTCTGGCACGGAGCCAGGTGGCCGCCTGGATGCGCAGACGTGCTTGCGTAGCGTCGCTGTGCCCAGAGTTTGCAATCATTCTGACCGACGCCGTCTTAATGGACCCAGGCGTTCACGGAATACACTTTCCAATTTACAAAGGGTCCGTCAATTTAAGAGCTGGAACGCGGATGACGTTTGCACGATGCGCAAAGCGCGAGAAAATACTAACGCATGCGAACGGAGGAAGATGAGTCTCGCGTCTCGCTGCGATTCGCGGTAAAAAATTAAAGAAGAAAACACGCACCCATTCGGTTTGTGTCTTATCCCACTGAGAGTGTAAAAGAAAAAAAGACATGTCATAATCAATAGAATGGCCACATGGTTTCGCCGAACACACTTTGGAATGTACAAAGTGTCCTTCAATATTTTTTGTACTTGTTTTGTTTAGGACGACGACAAATGCACCATGTGACGTGCTTGAACGACAAAGCGACGCCCACATTGAAATAATCTTGGTGAATGGACGGTACGACGATCACATCTAGCGCCAAACCAACATGTTCATGCACTTATCAGAGTGCAGATAAGCCTCGGAAGTCGAAAAGCTTGTGTATATCGGGTGTTGAAAATTGAGCTTCCGTACAACCATTTGATATTGGGTTAACACAACGGAATAAGCCACCCTCTGAGGACGTGCATCACATCCGCGAAACATGAAAACACGTTGTGGCTAGCAGACGACTCTAGGAGCAATCCACACTACGGGGTTTCGTCTGCTCGCCGCTTGATACCGACTCTGTTCGTTCTCGAGGCCAAAGCAACTAACTGTAATGTTAAACGAACTAAGGCTGGCAGCTAACTCTTCCAGATTCAGTCTTGCGTAACTATACAAAACGCTGTTGTGAGAGTACGACCCTTCGAAGGAGAGGAGAGTGCTGCACATATTAGGGTACACCTATTAGGGTGTAATCGCATGCGCCCTCCAAGTGACGGAGATGGGCCAGTTCGTTTGATCACTGCTTCAGCTCCGTTCGTCGACCCCGGTCGCGCGCTGCTACCGATGGGTAAAACATAGGTTGCGCAGGGGGCCGTTGTTAATTTGGACCTTGTACGGAACAAGACGGAGACGGCGACGGCGAAAAGCCGTCGAGAGTGTCCATATAATTGATATCGCATTATTAGTTCTGAAATCCATTATGTCTTGCATTTGCGCATTTAGTGCTCACTGTCGGCAAAGGTGGCTTACAAGTTGACGACATGCATAATAAATAAACGGTGCCGCGAGATAATACGAAAGCACTGAGGACCGCTTGCTGATTCTAAATGCACACCAAGTCACGTAATTACAAGTGCTACGTAATGGTAGCAGCCAGTGATTAGCTGCGTATAAACTAGACAATGCGCAATGAAAGGAAAAAGAAGTTCTACGACCATTTATTTATTGCTCCCGAAACCAGCGTATTCATATGTAATCTAAATGGCATGACTAACGCAGCCAATTTTTCGAAAATTATAGAGAACAACACCGCATGTCTAATTTAAACACTTTTGCTACAGTCGCACAAGCAACCGACAAGATCTTTCTCCTCGTTCTTGTTCTCTCGTCTTGAGCTTTTCTTTTTTCTCATAACGTTCAGTACACTCCTTAGGGACATCAGACATCTTGTCAGGCGTCACGAGCAGCTCGTAATGGATGTCATCTGCAACATGTACAAGGCGATTAGGACATAGTTTACATAGTTTCAAGAGAACATTCGTGGCCATTGGTGTAATTTTAAGACTGAAAGTCAAGAGTTAAACAATATTCGGCCTATCCCACGTACCTTGGGAATCGCTGTTATGCGAAGCATGCGGAGGGAAGGCGACTGTCTTGTAATTCTTTATTGAGCGAAACGTTACGGATTAGGGCTAAATATATGTATAGATGTACGCACAGTAGTGATGCAGAACTATCATAAAAATGACTATCGATAACATCGATAGTTTCATTTGAACTATCGATAGTGTAAAGAAACTATTGATAGTACTACTATCGATACTATTATCGATAGTGCAATGGACAGTACTGTCAGTAGTAGTAATGTCGGCGGTATTACGACCGACATTACTATCAATAGCATCAATAGTGCTTTGAATAACTTTGCTGTTGGCGGCCGGGGCGACATTTTCTGGTGAAATAATTATTCCAGCAGTGAAAACGCAGCAATATTTCGATCAATAAATTCATATTCAAAAGTAAGCACTTACACCTTACAATGAACACACCTATTTTTTGATATTTTAGCTTCAAAATTACAAAATGGGATATAAATTTGAAGCCGCACAGTACCATCAATCGTAACTGTCTCGTTTCCAGTACACCTGAATAATTGAACTTAATTGTCATGTGTCAGCCAAAAATCATGGTGAAGTAGCGCAATCATGTCAACATTCGTGCCCTTCAGCCTGCTCCTCCTGCTCCACACACTCGGGGAATCAAGTTAATGCTGCAATGAGTTCGCGCGGTTGATTTTATTGCAATATCAATAATACGGACACTATCGGCTGGTTTTCGCCGTCGGCACCGCCGTCATGTCCCGTATATGTATATGTATCTATGTATTTATAAAAGCCACATTGAAAAATAATTCAGAAAAATGTTTCCGACGCGCGGCATCGAACGAGGGCCTACTCGCTCTGCAGCGCTATCCGCTGAGCCACGAAAGCGCACGTCCTTCAACGTTCAAACTGCGAGCTATTTATATACAGCGTGTTTTCAGCATTACCAGCGAGATGGCGCAAAGGGCACGCTCGGCAGGGCTTTAGCACGGCTCCCCACTCGATGCGACGCTCGCGCTCGTGTACTTTGCCCCATGGCGGGTAGACGCCCGTGCGCGCGGGCGCTTATCTCGCGGTGGGAGAGATCTCGGGCTTTCGCCGAAATGATTTTGTTGTAGTTACCAATCGCACGAAGGTCACTCCGCTTGCCGCACTCCCCCCGTTTGCGAAAAGAGCACGCTTTTCAAACACAGCGAAGTAACAACTGTGACACTTGTTAGTTCGCGCTCGTCTGTACCTGTGAATACGTTTCGTGCGTCGTTTTTGTTTGAGCAGCGCGTTAAGTGTCGAGCTGTGAATGTTTGTAGTTCGCTCTCGTCCTGTGCGTGTTGTTTTCGTGCGTCATGTGTGCGTGAGCAGCGCGCTGCACGTTTCGACCTGCTTGCCATTCGTCGCTTGACATTCCAATTTGTTGCCATCGCATTCATTGTTGTGACTTTTTTATACTAACTGTCGTAGTATAAAACGATCGATAGTATCAATAGTATAAACTATCGATAGCGCTATCCACAGTTTATTTTACCATCGATAGTTCGACATTACAGAACTTTCGATAGTATCGATAGTGCCATCGATAGTTCTGCATCACTAACGCACAGACATATGTTGAACAGTTGCATCGGTTTTGTATAACCAGTTGTTTATATCTTTGAACTAGCAGCGCAAGAAACGAGGACACAAGAAAAGTACAACACACCAACAGCGCCTTCTCACAACTAACTTTATCGAAAAGAACGCATAGTATTTAACCCATGACCAAGTACCACGTGCTCATACATCATTGATAGCCAAATAAAAGAAAAGAAAAATAGACAGGAAAAATTGAACGCATGCGCACTTTTTTTTATGTGATAAACCGATTGAGGAAAGAAATTTCATGGTCATGCAGTGATATTGAAGGCATGCTTACACATTGATTGCCTTTTTTGTTAATGTGATGAGCCTCAACAATTTCTCTCGTAGTCTGATTTTGATGCCTGAAAATACACTTAGTGTCACGAAAATTAGGGGTACATCCATGTTCTGCACAGTGTCGGGCAACGTGCGAGTACACGTTGCTTTCCAATGAACGCTTGTGTTCCGACAACCTTACGTTCAGGCAACGACCAGTTTGCCCTATATAGACATGACCGCAGGAAAAAGGAAGCTCGTATACAATTCCCATTGTACATGGCACGAACGGAGACGCATGCTTTACAGTACAGCCTCTTTTCGTCACACCTGAACTTTTTTCCGCCAGTTTTCTTTCAACTATACCACTAATGCGATTCATTATTTGAGGAGCCGAGAAAACAACATTTATCTTATACCGACTGGCTACATTTTTAGCGCGTGGGACAGCTTGTGCACATACGGAATTACAACGAACTTTTCTTTATCAACAGACTTCGAATTATCTATGGTGGGCGTTCCTACTTTGACTACGAGAGAAATTGTTGAGGCTCATCACATTAACAAAAAAGGCAATCAATGTGTAAGCATGCCTTCAATATCACTGCATGACCATGAAATTTCTTTCCTCAATCGGTTTATCACATAAAAAAAGTGCGCATGCGTTCAATTTTTTCCTGTCTATTTTTTCTTTTTTCCTTTGTTTGGCTATCAATGATGTATGAGCACGTGGTACTTGGTCATGGGTTAAATACTATGCGTTCTTTTCGATAAAGTTAGTTGTGAGAAGGCGCTGTTGGTGTGTTGTACTTTTCTTGTGTCCTCGTTTCTTGCGCTGCTAGTTCAAAGATGCATAACCAATTCCAACTTGCCCAAATGTCAATTCTTCTCCAGTTGTTTACAGTTGCGTAACGATGGCGACAGCAACATGGGTATTAGCAACACCAGAAGCAGTAAGCTGATATATGCAGCGCTTCTTCTAGCTAGGATGGTAGCCCTGGACACTGCTACATAAATCAACTACAGTGGATGGCACTTAACTACGATTGACATTAACCCGACGTGACGGCTGTAGCATCGGAGTACATATGCAATATTTATGAAATTGGAACGCCAGCACTGCAACCAGAGTTGACGTTTCACGAACATTAGGGCTTGTTTGAAAAGCAGCTCCGAGACCTGGCGTGGCTCTATGATGGAATGCTTGTTTGCCACGCCGAATGCTGGGGTTCCATTCCTACTGGGACCCTGATATTTATTCTTTATATTCGTCAGGTCAACGCTGCCGATATCAGCTTTTATTGCGATAGCAATTATACGGACAGTCTCGACGGGTTTTTGCCGTCGCCGTCATGTCACATATAAAGTCAGAATTGAGAAGATCCCCCCCCCCCAGCCCATCGACGTGCTATCCGCGGGTAATAGCGTGCGAATGGGGGCGATGAACGCGACTGAAGCGGAGATCAAACGAGCCGGCCCATCTCCATCGCTCGAGGCGCATGCGATAAGCTTAAATTCCCTAGATACTTTTTTGGAAAGTACCGTCTTTCTTAAAGGGACACTAAAGCGAAAGAAAGACTTGGTTTAGATTGACAGACAGCACTCTGAGAACTCTAATGCCATACGTTTCACTATCATAAGTTCATTATAAGAGAAGAAAATCAAGGTTGAAGTATTATTTTTAAATTTGGCGCCGTTACTTGCGCGCGTGACATCAGAAATTCCAAATGTACTTTTCGTATTTTTGCGACATTGGCTCAATGAAATTTTCTGAAACTTCGTATGCTAGGTCTATGACACCAACAAATGACAATGTACCTGATGTTTCTCGATTAGAAGCTACGTGGGACTCAGTAGACGCCTTCAGAGTCTATGACGTCACGGTGTTTCGTGCGGGAATCTCAAGGTGGCGTCTCCACCGGCATTTTCTTTTCCCGTGTTTTCTCGCCTACCAAGGGTCGTGTCGCGGTGAGAGTGGTGTTTTCGGGATAGTGAAATTGGACTTAACTAATCTGCGAAAAATCGTTTTGCCTTTTAGTGTCCCTTTAACCGAAACGCCGCGCCGCGCGTTCTCTTCTCCCGCCTCTCGGACCGTCGCCCGGCAAAGGTCACGAACATGCCCGCACACGAACATCGCGCCTGTTATCATCGCGACATAGCGTGCTTGATAGGAAGGTGGCGAAAGCCGGGTTATAGGGCCGGCGCCCTCACTGCGGCCGTTTGGAAGAGGATATAGAGGAGGCTGGGCCTGTCGGCGGAGGAGGGTTGGCCTGTTGAGAGAGGATATGGAGGAGAGTGTCGCTAGTGGCTATATTAAGGGGCTTTAGATAAGATCCCCTCGACTGTTAGACTGGACGTCGAATGCTCAAGCAGAGAGGGCACGCCCTGCCCGTGTTTCATGAGCGTGAAAAGACGCGAGGGGGAAAGGAGGGGGGAGTGCCTCGAGCAGCAGCGACCTTTGATTGTACGAGCATGGTCGTCCTCCGCGCACGCGTTATCTCGCTATTTCAGCAGCCGTCAGCGGGCGGCTCGTGTACGCTTCTACGCACTGTGCGAAGAGTATACTTAAACACGAAGAGTTTCCGTGGCGCCGCCATATTCTCTTAAACCAGGGTTTTGTAGAGTTGCGTGAGATCTCAACCAAAATAGTTTGCTGCCAGCCTCACTTCGTATAACATTACACTTCGTTGCTATCGTAATCATTGCTTCACCCCAGCGGTGAAACTGTAACTTTTTTCCCTAACGCTCTCGCATTAAAATTACCAGTGTCTGTTCTCGCCATTCCTGGGTAGGTATAAACTGTCAATCACCCGTGGCACATACCAGCCCATGGTATGCGGATATGTGTCACACGTGTGTGGCGGATATGATTTGAAGACGTACGCGACGGTATTGTCGCATTATTTATGTGATGATACAGCTGTGACGGCTTCAATCCGCGCGAAGTGGGGCTACACCAACACAAGTTCCAGCTGCCCATTTGTCACGAATTACGGTCGGACCCGGGCAATGCACTCGGTCAAGACTCGAGTGTGAGAACAACACATTTAATAAAGAAGGGCACAGCACACTAAGAGATATACATATATACAAAATCGCATAACTGCCAGATAACAACCCTACGCAAACCCAATTACAACAAAAACTCAAACGTCCTATCGAAAGTCTGAAAACCCTCGCCTTAGCCCAGCTGGTGCTTAGGGCCGGACTCCTCGATGTCGTCGACTTGACTTGGCTCGCTGCCAAAGTCCCGTTGGTCCCGTTTGTCGTCCTTGTTGTGTACTCCGCTGCATATGCGTCGGTCGTTGCCTGGGCGGACAGGTCGTCCTCGCCGACGCAAGTCGCTGCTGGCTAGGCCTCTTCACTGTTGGCTGCTTCACCCGGTGTGGCGTTCCACTGACGACGTGGCACTCCGGGGATTGACCTGGGTGGCTCGCATCCGAAGGGGGCTTGCGACGGAATGCTCGTACTTGCTGGGCGCGGCTGCGGCATCACCGAGGAGCCTCCTTTCGACTGTCGTCGACTCCGCCGGCCACCTCGGGACGCCCGCGTCTCAGACCGTAGACCCGAACACCCGTCGCTCCCGTCGCCGGAACATGAGCTGGCGATGCGTCCTTCTACAGCCGAGTCCACCCAGACAATGCCCGCTCGCCCGCCTTCTTCCTTCTTTTCGCCTCGTCGCACGTGCTTCGAGCTCTCTGGAAGCTTCCGCGCACGCGCTCGTGCCGCTTCGAATGCTTTGAGGGCTTCGTCATCGTCGTCGTTCTTCCGCCGTATGACATTTACTCATGACATTACGCCCCCCATTTCGAAGAGTTTTTTGCCAAAAAACTGCTTCTCCGCCATGAACTTGCTCCGGATGTTCTAAATTATCTCTGCTTGCGCTGTGTTCCATTGTCCGCACACTGTTCACTCAGCACCATCACTTTCATATATAATCACACAACACTGCTCATAGAGTTCACATTTTTTCAGAAACGGCCTTCAATAACAGTGCTACATAAGATAATATTCACCTATCAACAATAGCTCTATGGAGAACCCTTAACTTAATCATACTCGCGCTCTTTTATAATACACCTCAACAAATCCAAAATTTCATCCTTAAGCTGTTTTCGCCTTCTCATGTTGCGCGTCTTTCGCGTCTTCCCTCTGCGTCTTCTTACTGTGCGCCGTCGCGAACTCCCAGTAGAACCACTGCCTTTATTCTTTGCAATCATGTAACGCCTCATCCAGACCACTTTCCTAGGGTGCGTGCTAACTGCGCGTCTACCTCTCCGCATTTGCACAACACTCTTGGCGTCTTGACATCCACGACCAAATCGCGCCGCTTTAGAGAATCTCTCCTTTTTCTTTCGTTTGACGTGGATAACCGTATGACCATCCCAGCCAATCGCCCTCTCACGCATTCGTAAGGCCGCCTCTCGTGAATGCTCTACGCATGCTTCCGTAGACATGACCTTCTGTGAGGAGCTACCTCTGTCTTTCGCGACTGGCTGGTGGTTCGCGAGCGTTTCCTCTGTGCCCTGTTCAGCATCTCCAAAACATTCCCTGCTGACTGAATTGCTACAGCTCTCTGCTGCATCTGGGTCCACTTGTTCTCGCTCGCTAATTAACAGGCTGTTCTCAAGACTACCATGTATGTGGTCACTAGTCACTGGTTCCACCAAATAACTATGAATATCCGGTTCTTCCACTACTTGCAGCTCTGAATCATAGCTCTCATAAGGCTCTCCACATTCTTGCACTAAATTCGTTCTCGGCATTACCATATCCGGCCTAACGTCTGTGGCTTTCGCCAACCGCAGTTTGCTCTCGAGCTGCTCCTTTTCTTTCTCATATGCTGCACGCGCTTCAGCACGCTTGGCCTCAAGTCTGGCTTCGAGTTCTATTCGCGCGAGTTCTCTCTCCTTTCGAACACGCTGTTGCTCCATTTCCAGAAATAGTAAAGCCTCATCCTTTGAATAGCCCCTATCTCTTGCCAAGCTCAAAATCTTGACAAAGTCCATTGCTAGACCTCCGAAATCCGTGACGGGCAGGAAATGCAATCCTGGCAGGCTCGCCAATTGTCACGAATTACGGTCGGACCCGGGCAATGCACTCGGTCAAGACTCGAGTGTGAGAACAACACATTTAATAAAGAAGGGCACAGCACACTAAGAGATATACATATATACAAAATCGCATAATTGCCAGATAACAACCCTACGCAAACCCAATTACAACAAAACTCAAACGTCCTATCGAAAGTCTGAAAACCCTCGCCTTAGCCCAGCTGGTGCTTAGGGGCCGGACTCCTCGATGTCGTCGACTTGACTTGGCTCGCTGCCAAAGTCCCGTTGGTCCCGTTTGTCGTCCTTGTTGTGTACTCCGCTGCATATGCGTCGGTCGTTGCCTGGGCGGACAGGTCGTCCTCGCCGACGCAAGTCGCTGCTGGCTAGGCCTCTTCACTGTTGGCTGCTTCACCCGGTGTGGCGTTCCACTGACGACGTGGCACTCCGGGGATTGACCTGGGTGGCTCGCATCCGAAGGGGGCTTGCGACGGAATGCTCGTACTTGCTGGGCGCGGCTGCGGCATCACCGAGGAGCCTCCTTTCGACTGTCGTCGACTCCGCCGG
>JALIZH010006824.1:0-10675 GCA_030522465.1 Rhipicephalus appendiculatus
CGACCGTTTCGTTAGCTTGATATACACGAAATTTGGTATTGAGTGACATGACTGCATGACGAACGTAAATGACCAGTGGTAATATAGAAATCATGACTTGTCACGCGCGACATGACTTGCATGCCACGCTCATGGCGTGCTCGCGGCCATTTCGTTACCTTGAGACGCACCAAATTTGGTATTGAGTGACATGACCGTATGACGAACATAAATGACTAGTGGTAATATGGAAATCATGACATGTCATGAGCGACATGACTTACATTCCACGCTCATGGCGCGCTCGCGGCCGTTTCGTTAGCTTGATATACACCAAATCTGGTATTGAGTGACATGACTATATAACGAACATAAGTGGCAGGTGGTAACATGAAAGTCTTGGCATGCATGTCATCTAAAATGCCATTTAGAAGCTGCGCTCATAGTGCTTGCGTCCAGTTCGCTAGCTTGACATACACCAAAATTGGCATATCGCGACGTGACTGTATGACGAACACGAATGACCGGTCGTAACATGGAAAACATGACGTGCAAATTATGTGAAGCATGATTTGTTCCTTCTAGGCTGCTTCGCATTACATCGATTCCCACAGTGGGGTGGGATCTGCCGGCTTTTCTTAACTTGATATATCCAAAATGGTACGATGAGACATTTCTGCATGACCAACATAAATGACAGGTGGTAATATGAAAATCATGACCTGCATGTCATGTACAACATGATTTACACGCCACGCTCATGGCGCGCTGACGGCCGTTTCGCTAGCTTGATGTACACCAAATTTGGTATCGCGTGACGTGACTGTATGACGAACATAAATGCGAAGTGGTCATACGGAAATCATGACATGTCATGTGCAACATGACTTGCATGCCACACTCATGTCACGCTCGCGGCCATTTCCATACTTTGATATAGACCAAATTTGGTATTGAGTGACGTGACTGTATGACGAGCACAAATGACAAGTGGTAATATGGAAATCATGATATGTCATGTGCAAGATGACTTGCATGGTACGCTTATGTCACGATCGCGGCCTTTTCGTTAGTTTGATATACACCAAATTTGGTATTGAGTGACGTGACTGCAGGACGAGCATTAATGACAAGTGATAATATGGAAATCATGACATGTCATGTGCAACATGACTTCCATGCCACGCTCATAGTACTTCCGTGGCCGTTTCGCTAGCTTGATATACACCAACTTTGGTATTCAGCGACGTTATTGTATGACGAGCATAAATTACAAGTGATAATATGGAAGTCATGCCATGTCATGTCCAACATGACTTGCATGCCACGCTCACGACACTCTCCTGGCAATTTCGCTACCTTGATATACACAAATTTTTAAGGCAAAAGCCTTTAATGTCCCATGCTCACGTCCGTCCGTCCGGTGGTACGTCCGACCACAGGTCATCCGTCCGTCCGTCCGTCCCTCCAGCCGTGCCCTGGCACGATGCCAGGTGCACGCCTGGGCGCGCAAACGGACGCCCGTTGCGTTAGGCTCTACTGCGCTTGCACTTGACGCTTGCACTTGCGTAGCGTCGCTGTTCCCAGCGTCTCTAATAATGCAAGGAGGGAGACGCGCGCATCACGTTTCATTCTGACCGACCCAGCCTCAGGGGGCACAGGCGTTCGAGAAACACACTTTGAAATTGACAAAGTGTCGGTCAATTTAAACGCTGGAACGCGGATGGCGTCTGCACGATGCGCAAAGCGCGGGGATGCGAACGCATGCGAAACGGGGGCAGATTGGTCTCGTGTCTCGCTGCGATTCGAGGTAAAATATTAAGCGAACATAAGTGGCAGGTGGTAACATGAAAATCTTGGCAGGCATGTCATCCACAATGCCATTTATATGCTACGCTCATGGTGCGCTTGCGTCCAGTTCGCTAGCTTGATATACACCAAATTTCGTATCGCGCGACGTGACTGTATGACGAACATAAGTGACAGGTCCTAACATGTAAATAATGACATGCATATTATGTACAGCATGATTCGCTCCTTGCTGGCTGCTTCGCATTACATCGATTCCCACAGTGCGTGGGATCTGCCGCTTTTTTCGACGGCTCACCACAATACATACTTTTTTGTATGTAGGCGCTGAGTTTTAGGACACTTTCTTAGGAATAAAGCTTGCATTTATGCGAAAGTATCATTTAGAGGGGGGATCTGTGATTTAATTATTCCTTGAACCACTGACTGTAAGTATTTGATGGCAGCGTGTGGGTGCAAATTTCTTGCTGAATGAATCGAGAAACAGGCGAGCTTTACAGTAACGTTCGGTGCACGCGAAGATTATGGTGCATCAATGGCTAAAAGAGAGGCCATAGCTCACTTACAGCTGGGGCATGGCGGTACTGCTACGATGAACTGCGCTAAACGACCTCGACTGCTTTTTGTGCAGATGTATCTGCTGGCTATTTTTCAAGCATCTTACCATGAGCCCTGTGCTGCCTCCGGAACCTTGGTGCCGTCGGCGCGGGTCCTCCACGGATCAACGCCCCACACTTCACCAGACCAGCGCACTGCCTTGGCAAGCGGCGTTTCGACGCCTACCTCCCGGTGCCCGTGCACTCCGAGGCAATCATCTCATCTGCCCCGCCCACAGTCGACTTCGTTCAGGGAATCACGCGGTACTGCGTCTGCGGTGACGTCACTTCACGAGGTTATAAAGCTCGGCGATCCTGCTGCTTTCTCCACTGGGCATGACGGTACTGCTACGATGATCTGCGCTAAACGACCTCGACTGCTTTTTTGTGCAGATGTATCTGCTGGCTATTCTTCAAGCATCTTACCATGAGCCCTGTGCTGCCTCCGGAAATTTGGTGCCGTTGGCGCGGGTCCTCCACGGATCAACGCCCCACACTTCACCAGACCAGCGGACTGCCTTGGCAAGCGGCGTTTCGACGCCTACCTCCCGGTGCCCGTGCACTCTGAGGCAATCATCTCATCTGCCCCGCCCACAGCCGACTTCGTTCAGGGAATCACGTGGAACTGCGTCTGCGGTGACGTCACTTCACGAGGTTATAAAGCTCGGCGATCCTGCTGCTATCTCCACTGGGCATGGCGGTACTGCTACGATGAACTGCGCTAAACGACCTCGACTGCTTTTTTGTGCAGGTAAAAAACACTTTATCCCTGTTTGCACCGCGCACTCGTCATTTGGGATTAGTAGTACTGCCATGCCCTGGCCGCTGTCTTGTGATTGTGCATGATTGTGTTCGCGTTATACTACAGCTGTTGCTTCTCGCTGGCGACGTTGAAGAAAACCCTGGCCCCGCTAATACTCGTTCTGCAGACACCCAACATAATGGTGAAATTTTATCAGCCTTACAACAAATACAGCCAAGTCAGGCAACCATGCTTGACGAAATTAAATCAATTCACGCTACGCTGGCACAAAACGAAGAATCATTTTCTGAAATAAGAGAACGCTTGTCAAAGATTGAAAGCGACTGTTCCTCGATAAAGAAACTTAACACAGATATCGGCAGCCTTCGCACAACCACTGAACAAATTACAAACCGTATCGTACACCTTGAAAAAAGGATAGATGATTCTGAGGACAGATCACGCCGAAACAACCTTGTGTTCTTCGGCATCGTGGACGCTGAACGCGAGACCTGGGCGCAGTATGAGAGGCTAGTAATTGATATCTGTCAAACTAACCTTGGCGTCACCATGCAATCTCGAGACATTGAGCGAGCACATAGGTTGGGGAGGTTTCGGCAAAATAAAAATCGGCCAATCATTGTACGTCTCAATAACTTCAAGGATAAAGAACAAATTCTGTCATGCGCCAAGAAGCTGAAGGATTCAGGAATCAGCATTTCTGAAGACTACTCTCACAACACCAGAACTGCACGCAAAAACCTAGCAGCATTTGCAAAGGATAAATCTACTCCGTACAAGCTACGTCACAATAAGCTTATTATCGATAACTGCGTTTACGTGTTTGACCATGCTACTCAAAAAGTGATACCACAAACATCATAGCTAGATGCCAACAACACCAAGCACCAACGAAATAATCTAGTGGACTTCTCTATTATCTACACTAACATAAGAAGTGTCATTCCGAAGCGAGACGGACTACGTGACTTGATCGAAACCACTAGCTCTGACGTAGTAGCTTTGACAGAAACATGGCTACACCCATCTATCCAAGATAGTGAATTGGCATTGTCCTTTCCTTCATTTAACATCTTTCGCAAGGATCGTGATAACAAGCGAGGTGGTGGTGTCATGATTGCCACCCACCATCGCCTTCAGTGCCGCGTGGTTGATATCCCCTCTCCCCTAGAACTGTTATTCATCTGTTGTAGCCTATCTTACCCACCCGTTATCATAGGAACTTGCTACCGTCCCCCTGACGCTGATATCTCATTTATTGCGGAATTCCACGAAGCACTTCGCTTACTTGCAGAAAAATATAGTAATGTTCATTTAATCTTATTAGGTGATTTTAACTTCCCCGGTATCAATTGGTCTGATCTCTCATTAATAGCAGCTAAACAAAGCGTTGAAAGTGATTTTGTAAATTCTTGTCAAACCTTTGGCTTATCGCAAGTTATTACTACAGCAACGCGTCACGGTAATAATACATCAAGCCTGCTTGATTTATTTCTAACGTCTCACCCTGATAATGTCTCTTCACTTGCTTATCTCACACCCCTGAGTGATCATGTAGTTGTTTTCGCTACTTACAAGTATCAGCTACCACATCCATCAAAGATAAAGAAAACAATAACGCTTTACGACCGAGGTAACTACGATGCCATTAACGACGAATTAGGTATTTTTTTTGTGAATGGTTGCTCACTGACTTCTCCCAGAGAAATGTCGAGGAAAATTGGTGCCTTTTCAAAAATAAAGTGCAGCAACTAACCAAAACTTACATTCCTACTATTACGGTTACTGAGCGAACTGGAACACCATGGTTCAATTCATCACTCAAACGTATGAAAAACAAAAAACAACGAAAATTCCGTGCGGCTAGATCAATAAATACGCCTTTAGCCTGGCAGAAATACCGCGATACTGAAAAAGAATTTGAGTCTCTTACCGTTAAAGCAAAGCGTACATTCTTTTCATCTACCCTTCCAAACATGCTAAAAAACAATCCAAAAGGATTCTGGAAAACAGTAAACCCGCTACCCGCCAAATCGGTCTCGCTGCGGAATGAATGTGATTGTGTGATACCTGATTGCACTGTACCCGATGTTCTGAACTCAACATTTTGTTCTGTTTTCACTGGTGAGCCTGACGACATCCTGCCTCATACTCCATTTCTTGATCATCCACCAATGTCGGAACTCATTATCAGTGCTGTAGGAATTGAAAAGGCTATAGAGTCTCTTAAATTATCGTCATCTGCAGGTGTTGACAACATAAATTCCAAAATACTGAAAAGTACAAAACGTGTATGTAGTGTAATCCTGCAGCGCATCTTTCAGCAGTCACTGTCAGCTGGAGTGGTGCCACGGGACTGGAAAGTAGGAAAAATCATCCCCGTCCCCAAAAAAGGTAATTCTTTCTCCCCTAACAGCTATCGACCCATCTCACTGGCGTGTATATGCTGCAAACTTATGGAACACATCATTTACTCACATGTATCTAAGTTTCTTCTTTCTGTCGGCTACTTCCACCAAAACCAACACGGTTTCCAGAAAGGTCTTTCATGTGAAACACAATTAGCTTTATTTATAAATGACATTAGCTCCGCCATAGATATTAATATACCAGTAGATGCCTTATTTCTCGATTTTGAAAAGGCCTTTGACAAGGTCCCGCACAAAAGACTATTTTTAAAGCTGTCGCGCCTCAATTTTCACCCACTAGTACTTTATTGGGTTCAAGATTTTTTGTCTAACAGAAAACAATTTGTCTTTGCAAACAATTACTCTTTTGCGTCATCCCCCGTAAGGTCAGGTGTTCCTCAAGGGTCAGTACTTGGCCCTCTACTCTTTTTTAATCTATGTCAATGACCTACCTAAAAACATTTCATCTAGCATCAGATTATTCGCTGATGACTGTGTTATCTAGCGGCCCATTCACAACAATAACGACATCCTAGCGCTACGATCTGATCTAAATCTCGTTGATGACTGGTGCGCAAAGTGGCTGATGTCACTTAACGTTAAAAAGACATCTCTTCTTTGTTTTAACCGCAAGAAAGACTACCACCCACCACAATACCTTCTTAGCAACTCTCCTATTTCCGGTGTTTCCTCGTATACATACCTTGGCATAGAACTCACCACCGATCTCTCTTGGACGCCCCACATAACCAATATAACCAACAAAGCTAACCGCGTACTCGGCTACCTCCGCAGGAACTTACGCCTCGCTCCATCTTCATTAAAACTGTTCGCTTATAACACTCTACTGCGTCCCAAGTTAGAATATGCATACATCCTCACCAATACAATCTCATTAAAACATTAGAATCTGTCCAAAATCGTGCAACTAGGTTTATCCTCTCTGACTACTCATATAATAGCAGTATTACGGAGCTTAAATCTCGTATTAATCTTCCGAACCTTGCTCTTCGTCGCAAAGTCGCTCGGCTTTGTCTTTTTCACAAATTTTATCACGCTACCCCTCGTACATCTGTGATCATTCCAGCTCATCGCCATTCTGGCAGACTAAACCACACCAAAGCCATTCATCCGCCCCATGCTCGGACCGTAGCTCATTCATCTTCGTTTTTCGTGCGCACGCCAAAGGACTGGAACGCTCTCCCTGCCAGCACCGTGCACCACTCCAGCTCGATACTCTTCAAAGAAGATGTTGTAAAACTTGTTCTATGTTAAATTGCTGCCCACTCCTCATATAAAACCCCTAAATAGGGGCCTTTGAGGTATTGGAAATAAATAAATAAATAAATAATGCCATGTGGGTTTCTGCCTTGACATCTGGGTAACCAGCTTCACTCACAAAAGTGTTATATATTGTAACACCGTAAGGCACAGTCAAGAGTTCGACGAAAGTTCGTCTGGTCAGACATTCGATGAGATGAAACATAGTCACAGACCAAGTCTGATAAATGATCGGACGTTTCGGAACCACGTACGGGTTCCTTGTTCACTGAGCTGGACTAGAAGTCGTTGTCAATTATTTAGCCACTAGGTGACGCAACGAGCATGCGTAGATAGCAAACACAGTCACTGTGGTCCTATTTCTTGTAGCTGTCGTTGAATGGATGATTAGAGATTCTAGCAGCCGGCGGGATGACATAATCTTTTCCTTGGCGATCACAGCGGCATTGTCCTAGTCAGTGATGTGATTATGTTCTTGCGCATGCTCAGCAATGGCGTTTCTCGAGTGACTTGTTATTCACGTTGGTGCGTCGGGAGAATTTTCCAGTTTCGCCAATATGCACTGGACGGCCATCAGCACATGGTATCAGGCCCCGGAAACTGAACGCTACTTTCGGTTTCACGGAACATGCACGCTCGTAGCGGTTGCCGGGCATCCTAAGATCTGGTTGAACGAAGTGACGTTGATGTGGATGTTCGCATTTATTTGCTTCCGCAAGTCTGTACAAATAAAGAAATTTGATTTCACTGTAAAGAAGTCTTCTTTGGTTTATTTATCTTGTTTTGTTTCTTATTTTGTGAATTTTAAATCAGGCAAAGCGCGGGAAGTGGTTTACTTGAATTCGTAGCGCCTGCCTCTGCTCCTCCTTGTCACTCGCTCAGCGATATCACAAGTTGGATGGCGCTCAGTTATCTTGCTCGGTTGGCGTGCCATGCAAGGTAAATGTAACTGGTAGCGAAGCTTCCATAGAAGCCCATACGTTCACAAAATGGCGGCTCATCAGCTGCTCATGTGGATTAGCGCCATCTGTGTGAGGAGGGAACACTTCCGGCGGAACAAAAAATAAAGCGGATGTGACGCAATAGCTGGTAAAGAAGTGACGTCATTTTGTTGGCACTAGCGCGAAATTTGATCCCAAATTATTTTTCCTAGGCCCCTGATCGCTAAGGACTCGCGCTAAGGCTATTGCCGGCGAGTCCTCCACGAGTGCGCTTCAAGTCAATGCCAGCTAAACTAATATCGACTCATGACTAGATAGTGATGTTTAAGTGTACTACCGTTCAATTTTCCTCGGTTTCACTAGGAAACATTCTTGGAACTTTCATTCGGCGTTGGTGGCATCTTCCGCAGATGGATTAAAGCAAGCAGCAGCGTACCTTTCACATTTGCAGCGTTGCTTATTTCCTTTGCACATACGCAGGTTCTTTAGCGTGCGCATCGCTTGTGTTCTTCAATTCTAACAAGAAGAAATGACGCCAAGTCAAGCCAAAATTATGACATTTCAGTTTTATTCAATGGTCACAATAACTCGATTTGATTACACTGCACACAATGAGCACCAAATGAAAAAAATTGGCCGCGTATCTGCGTGCTTCGCTGCAAATGTCGTCGAAAGACGATAGTCTTGTGCCGACTGCACTGCATGAGCGGCATGAGTACCACAATTTAATAGCTGGGCTAGCCGCTGGGCTCGTTTTTCGGACGTTTTCCGGGCGCGCTTAGACGGACGCCGGCGTTTCTCCGCTGAAATTTGGTCGTCGGTCTCTTCTCTGCGTTCTCTGATCATGTCTTGTAGAGTGGGTCGTATTTCATCAAGCGGCCATATATGTTTTGCCTTGCCTGAGACAGCGCTCTTCTACGATGAATCAGCCGCATCTGGCTGGCATTGATAAAACAGAAGAGGACGCCATCTACAGCGCTACCGGGGAACATCGGCTTGTGTTGATGTTCCCCGGTAGCGCTGTAGATGGCGCTACCGTGTAGACCACAGCCAGCCACAGCGTCGAAGTTAAATCACTGGGCGGAGACTTGTTTTGTACACAGCAGCGCCGCGTAATAAACACTAGGATCTTTATAATTACGTATCTATAGATTTTGTTTTAAAGGAACACTGTGAATAGTACTAAGGTATTGATGTTGTGCCTCAGGTATGCGTAATATTTGATTTTTAATTGCCCACGCTCACCCGTATGAACACATGCTCCTTGGTCAAGATTGGAGGTCGTAAGGCAGGTGGTTAAAGTTTGGCCAGCTAGCTGAATCGTGTGACGTGCCGACAAACAGACAAACAGACAGACAGACAGACCAAAATTTTTCCGTTTAGGTATCCCAAGAAAGACTATCGTCTTTAATAAGCAAAAAAAAGTGTGCGGACATACATGCGCATTGTTTTTTTCTTATGCTCCGATAAATTACCGTTTCGTATGCGAATACAGGTATGCAAATTGTAGCACGATAAATAATTTAGCGATCTGCTCACCGATAGCACGAATAATAGCAGGCACTGCGTGTTCAAGAAGGAAACCGGGCCGGAGAAATACCGATGCATGAAAGTCCAGTGAGCACAGTCCTCCGAACCGTTGCCCTTGTTTCTTATCTAGAAGACATGGGTCGCCAGGCATACGTGTGTTGCTGCTGCATCCTCGCCCAGCACATCGTTTCCGCAGGTACCGAGGCGAGCACTCGGCGTTAAATGTTATCCGCATCGTCTCACTGCCCGTTGGGCACTGTGCTCAAGACGTTCACCAACGATGAAACGCACGTCACAACTTCGCGCACAGCACAACTTAAATTTTCACCACATTACTTCAGAGAACGCAAGCAAGTGCGGAACACTAAAACACGTGAGGGGGTGTGTCATCGCAGACGAATTTTACGAGCGGGCCTTTCTATGCAGCGCAAGGGCTGCACTGAGTAATAATGGCGTGCACAGAGGGCGCTAGAAAAAAAGATTTTTCGTAATCATAAAATACTGTCATAAATTTTTTTGCTCATTGCACCTACATAATATTGTTGGGGAAATAAATGTGATTTGTTAAATATAGCGATTGCATCGCCTTTGAAGAAAACCTGGTTTTTCACTATTAGTGTTTGTTCCCTTCAAACATAGTTGCGCTTCAATCGCAGCTCCCATAACTCCCCATGCTGATGTCGCTGGCAATAGCTTCTGAACCGCTTTTCGCCCGAAGTTTCGCGACCTATTTGGATAGACCTTGTGCCATGTACGGGAAAGATAAGACAGAAAGTTGTGGCGTGCAGAAAACGGAAGCCGCAGTGAGCTATGCCAGCAAGTCAACCATGCATACGACGAAGATGGCTAAATCGGGCATCACATGTTTTTCGCGGCTCTGCGGTGTGTTAACCCGGCGATTTCCGGCTCCGAGGTTTTTCATGTTTCCTAGTGGCAACGGGTGAGCATAAGTATTCGGGCCCATTATTTCAGCAGGTATTATTTTGCGTGAGTACATAAGTAAATCCAGTTCTCGGTAAGCCTGACTGTACTGACATGAGCGCAGTGTCGCTAGACTAATTGGTCAGGATGACAGCCTACCTGCTGTCGGCAAAATATGTTTAATGAAAAGCTTGAATGCGTGTTGGCTCGGCTACATAGATTTTTCATCTTTTACTTTTGTCGTGTAGCTCAAGTGATGTGAATCAATTTTAGGCTTCCTGCTCTCAAATTGATGTAGCCAGTTTGAAACTTTGTGGTTCTTTACTTCTAATACTGTCACTCAAATGCATGCATGTGATGGACTGAATGCTTCTGGAAATCGTTACAGGAAACGTCGCTGGAGCCAACGTTTTCACAAGTGAACTTTTCTTCGTCAAGGCAACGCTG